>JAKOGI010000173.1:0-65000 GCA_029747015.1 Carnegiea gigantea
TATATATATATGTTTGCATATGCATGTCTACAGACATATATACATGCTAGATTACCTGGGCATGCGTGACCCTATGGTGTGGTGCACTATGTGCAATTGCTGTGTGTGCCTCCATTCCCACTGCTGCCATTAACGGGCAGTTGTGGGTGATGCATCTCTGTGGTTGACGTCTAGTTGACTTGGGATTGTGTTAGGGATTACCTGCGGTGCCGATGCATTGTTCGAATGTGGGGGTGCGGAGAGCTAGGGAGAAGTGTCTGCGCAGGGGACATGATGTTATTTCTTCTCGTCCTACCCAGTCAACTTTGGCGGTAATGTACATTCCTTACTCTCTGTTTTCCCTGTGTATATGTGTGTGTGGCGCACATTTGGTGGTGCCAGCACGTTCAAACTAATGTGTTGTTACTGTGATGTAGCTTGTTCGAAGGTACTTGCTCAATCCTTTGTCAAAGGAGGACGCCCAGCTGTTGTCGGCAGCGCAAGAATAGTGCAAGTCATTCAGGACTATGTCAGACTAGTTAGTGCCCCAATCGCAATAGTTATGCATGTGTTATACAATTCTAACATTGCCCAACCTCTTTCCATCCCCGCAACAATTCTCTCACGGCAGATGTTGTAACTGTGAAATGGGGGAACGCAACGTGCAAGGAACGATAGCTGGATGTAGCAGGGACGCAAAGCATTTACGCGATCGGCGTTAATGGGTTGGTTAAATTCATCCCCCGTACCAGGTGACAAGGTAGGGGAGTTTTGTATAAATGGGTTTGCAATTAACCACAACAACATCCTCCTCCATAGACGGCAATGGGCACACCCCAAGTATTGTCGTCTGTTAATATTTTTGAAGACACATCAGTGGGTATATTTCATATCCCTTACCTTCACCCGCTCGGATTTCATAGCGTACGCTTCCATTGACAACCCCATACTACTATGGGACTAGTTATGTGTGAGGCCCGCATTTCTATCGTACTTGCTTATCAAATATTATGCTTGTTGGGTTGGAAAATTTTATTTTATTATCCGCCAACCTACAACTACCATATCGCCCAGGTTATTGACCTATTCAACTTTGGATCCCCAAAAATAAATTTCCTAAAGTTGTGTAATAAGACAAGCCTTCGATTCCTTGAAATTCCAACCAAAGCAATTCCCAACTACGATTAGGTTGTTAACCTTAGAAATAGTTCGATGTTAATAAATCAAACCTAGAGATATTTGGGAACGAATAGTTGATGAAGGATCATATTATTGATTTGGGTTTAGAATTTAGGTTACGAAGTAGACTAGCGTTATCGAACATGAATCAGGGGTAACTTAGTAATTTCCGCTCGTGGCTTTTGTTTTTTGTTTTTTTTTTCCTTCTCAATGCCGCGACCACCCCCCCTTCCCGAGTTCTCTCTCTCTCCACTTCTTCTTCTTCTTCCCGTTCCCCTGCTCTGCTTTCCCCTGTTCTTCCTCTCCTTCTTCGTTTCTCACCAGGCATACCGGAGCCGGTTGCCGGCCTTGAGCCAGTCGACCCCCTGAGAGCCTGCTTCTCCTTCCCGCTCTGCATGACCCCGACCCCCATGGCCTTCCCTTTCTTCTTCTTCTGCCCACGATGACCCTAAGTCCCCTAGCCCTGCTGCCTGTTCTTCTTCGTTCTGCTGCCGCGAACCCAACCAACCCAAGTGTCAGTGGCCTTGATTCCATGCGGTGGGACGAGAATCAGCCACGGTTGGGCTGATTTTGGCGAAAGACCGGCCGAACACTGGCTAATTCGGCGCATGCACGGTGAGATTCGAACACTTTTGCCTCTATAAATTGAATCCTTGGTTTAATTCCCTTCAATTCATGCTAATTGTGCTTAATTTCTCAAAAATTACAAGTTAGGGTTTTGGGTTCGGTGGTGATCGAACCTCACGCGAAGTCAGCGGACCTTCTGGGTGTGTGCAGTCCGATTTTTGACTTCAATCCAGCCAATTCTCACGTGTATAGCTTGAATTCGAGGTGGGTGGACCTTTAATCCCTCCTATTTTAAGGATTTCAAATGATAGTTATATGAATCAGTTTACTGAATTGGTAGATTGGATTGTTATTATATGAATTCGATTATATGTGTGGACAAGCGAAAGAATTAAACACTGCTATGCTAGGGCAGAACCAATATATTCTTGAAAGGTTGTTAGATGCTTTAAAATGGAGTTTTCGATGAATCTAGCTTACATTTATTGCTAATCATAGCATCTAAGTTAGAAACGAAGTTGTTTCTATGAATTAGCAACCCTATTACGTTTATATGAAGTTTTCAAGTTAGAATCAAAGTCGTTTTATGATTAATCAACCTTATTATGTTTATAAAGAGCCTTTTTAGTTAAAGACGAAGTCGCTCTATGAATTAGTAAGCTTATTGTGTTTATGCGAAGCATTCAAGTTAGAAACTAAGTCGCTTTACGATTTAGTAAACGTATTACGTTTATAAGAAACTTTTAAGTTTAAAGTGAAGTCGTTTTACAAGTTAATAAACGAATTACGTTTATACGAAACTTTTAAGTCAATAATCGAGTCGTTTTACAAACTAGCAAACGTTTTACGTCTATAGGAAGTTCTTAAGTTAAAAACGAGGTCATTGTGCAAGTTAGTAGCCGTAATATGTTTATATGAAGCTTTGAAGTTAGGAACGAAATCGTTTACGACTTAACAAGCTTATTACATTTTAAGAAGCTTTGAAGTTGCAAATGAAGTCGATTTATGTGTTAGTAGACTTATAACGTTTATAAGAAGCCTTAAGCTTCGAACTTAGTTTGAATTAAGTATTAACTAAACACGTTATGTTTCAAACGAGTTGCGATTTACGATTTAGCATACATATTACATTTAAAGAGGCTTTTAGCTAAAAAGCGAAGTCGTTTTATGAGTTAGCAATCGTTTTACGTTATTAAGAAGTTTTTGAGTTGAAAACGAGATCGTTTTACGATTTAGCAACCCTATTATATTTATACGAAGCATTTAAGTTGGAATTAAGTCGTTTCACGATTTAATGAACCCTTCTATGTTTGTAAGAAGTTTTTTAAGTTACTTATGAAACCGATTTACGTGTTAACAGATCTTATTTTATTTATAAGACGCTTGTAAGTTCAGGACGAAGTCGTTTTACAAACTAACATACGTATTATGTTATTAAGAAGCTTTTAAGTTGAAAACGAAATCGTTTTACGATTTAGTAAGCTTATTACGTTCATACGAAGCATTCGAGTTAGGAAATAAGTCGTTTTACGATTTGGTAAACGTGTTACCTTTATAAGAAACCTTTAAGTTTAAAGTAAAGTCGTTTTAAGTATTAACCAACTTATCGCCCTTATAAGAAGCTTTTAAGTCAAAAAGGAGATCGTTTTACGAGTTAATTAACGTATTACGTTTATACGAAGCTTCTAAATTAGAAACGAAGTCATTTTACGAATTCGTAAACGTATTTTACAAAGTTAGTTTACACGTTAGCAAATTTAATTCGATTATGAAAAGCTTTTAAACCATTCACGGATCGATTTACGAGATTAGTAAACTTGGCTTGTATCATGTTCATCGCTTGTGTTTGAAAGATTGTAATGAGCGTAAAAGGGCAACTGAAGGTAATTATTTACGAATCCTAACTTTCAAGAGCACGCCAGTAACTACGAAGTTTTGATTCGTGAGTTAGTATACTCACCATGTTTTTAAGAGGCCTTTCTTGTTGTTTGCCTAAAGCTAAAGTTCTAAGAAAATTATGTTTTCATGTTTTAAGTTCATAAAACTTATATATGAATACGCATAAGTATGTTCGTCTACGAAGTATGTATGTGTATTATGCTTTCATGTTTTAAGTTCATAAAACTTATACATGAATACGCATAAGTATGTTCGTCTACGAAGTATGGATGTGTATTATGTTTTCATGTTTTAAGTTCATAAAACTTATATATGAATACGTATAAGTATGTTTGTCTACGAAGTATGTATGTGTGTTATGTTTTTATGTTTTAAGTTCATAAAACCTATAGATGAATACGTATAAGCATGTTTATCTACTAAGTATGTATGTATATGAATTTCATAAGTTCCTAAGACCTATATATGAACCAGCATGAGTATGTATGTGAACGTATGGTTATGTTTATGTCTATGTGTACGTAGAGGATCTACTCTAGAAACTTTAAGCTTAAGTCTGAGACCCAGGGATGGTGGCTTAGTTCCCGCCTGGTATCACATATGTTCCGTTATGATAGATTCAGGGATGGTGGTTTGATTCCCACCTGAGGTCTAAGTATGAAATTACGTCTCAGCATAGTATGATGTCTGTCCGGATAGGCGTATGTTGCCGCTCGAGTTTGGCCGACTCGGGATGGCAGTAACAAAGTACCTCTAAGAGTCTAGTCTCCTCATCTACGTGATTATATCACTAGTATGATTTTCGGTAAGTGAAACTTATGCATAAAACCCCTTTTATGCTATGTTTTCGGGTTTACGTAACTTTATTTTGTTAAGTCAACGCATTATGGTTTCTTCTAAAGTTAAGCCTTTTGGAATGATTATTCTTTCACTCGGTTTATGGTTCGAATATGATGTATTATGTGAAAGCTCTTCAACTAAAATGAATTACGAAAGGCTTGCGTAAGTTAATATGCATTTTAAGTATGTTTTGAGAGCGAGGGTTTACTCACTGAGCGGTGGTTGCTCATCCCCCTTTACTTTTCCCCTTTTTCCCCAGATCTACAGGTATGTGACTGATGCGTGGAGTGCAACAAGGGCGGACTTGCTTAGTTTGATTGTGACGTGAATATGTAATATTGATTATGTTTGTAAGGTTATGTAATTATTTAACTTCTTGTGAGGTTTATGAAAAATAGAAAGCTCTGTATACTCCGGGCGTGTGGCCCGTAGAGTTGTGGACTCCGGCGTGTAGCCGTTGAGATGTTGGCGTTATATAGTACCATTTTGTATTACAGGGTTATTATGTAAGGCTTTAAGCCTGGGAAATGGTCAGTTTTTAGGGGAAGCTCTGGCCGTTTTGCCCCAAAAATTAAGAAAATTCTAGCATTTCTAGCCCTGGGGTTAAACTCAAGGCCCAATTAGGTTATAGTGGCTTAAGTTTTAAACTTTGAGACTCTCTTATGTTATGTTTCAAATATGTTTAAGCAAGTTGCCTTAACAGTCTTTCCCCAGGGGAAGGCTGTGGCGTGTAACACGACCCGCCTGAGGTCGGGGGTGTTACATTTAGTGGTATCAGAGCAATAGGGTTTTGTAAAATGATGAGAGAAAATGAGATTTGACTCGTCGATATGTTTTTAAGTGTTAGTAATTATATGTTATGTGCTACGTGTTATGTGCTATGCGATGTATGTTGTATATTAAGTGTTAAGTGTTAAGTATTTAGTTGTTGTAAGCTTACTAGGAGGAGGTTGATGGAAATTTCTCTATAAGTAATATATGTATATGGTGCACATAAGTGACCTGGAGTCTTATTACGAGTGCAGGAGTTAAGATAGTATACGATATGTCGGAAGAGAGGCAAAATCCGCCTCCGCCTCCGCCTCCAAATGATGGGATGGAGATGCTCATTAAATTTTTGAAGTTTAAGCCACCTACGTTTGACGGAGCACCGGACCCAATTCAAAATGAGCATTGGAAGAGGAAGATTGAGGGATTGTTTGAGGTTATGGAGTGTCCTGCTAATTATAAGGTGAAGTTCGCAGCTCACTTATTTGAGAAAGATGCTAGCTTTTGGTGGGATACGGTTAAGCCAAAAGAAGGCGAACAACCATTAACTTGGGCAGAGTTCAAGGGGTTATTAGATGAAAAATACTATCCCAAGGAGGTAAAATGGGCTAAGGAGCAGGAATTTTTGGACCTAACGCAAGGAAAAATGCCAGTTATTGAGTATATGTCTAAGTTTAATGAATTGAGTAGGTTTGCTCCTCATCAAGTGGCGAATGAGGAAATGAAAATGGAACGATTTGAGAGAGGCCTCAAATCTAAGTTAAAGACAAACATCGCTGCACTAACATTCCCAAATCTCCAGACGATGTACCAAAAAGCTATCAAAGTGGATCGTATTATAGAGGAGTTTGAGGCATCTGAGATGGCTATGCAACAAAAAGGGAAGTGCAAAGTTGAGAGCTCACAAGGAGAGGTGCGTTGGAATGGGAGGAAGTCTAATTACAGTCGACGGCCTGAAAGGAACCGCCCTCCATATGAGCCAAGGCCTCGATGTGATACATGTGGCAAGCTCCACAATGGGCCCTGTGCAAGGTTAACTGGGGCGTGCTTTGGGTGTGGAGAAATTGGACATTACCAAAACCAATGTCCGAAGAAAGTACAGGAAAACATGCAAGCTAATCAAAGTACTCAGTCAGCAAATAAGCAAGGCGGCAGCAATCTCCAAGCAAGAAAATGATTCCTCCAATCTCACAGCTCCATGATGTGTATGAAAGTCGGTAAGAAATCTTTCTCTAAGTACTTCTTTTTATATAAGTATATATGGGTTTATTTCGCATCATGTGACCAAAGCGTACAAGTTTCGAGGACGAAACTTTTTATAAGTGGGGGAGAAATGTGAGACCCGCATTTCTATCGTACTTGCTTATCAAATATTATGCTTGTTGGGTTGGAAAATTTTATTTTATTATCCGCCAACCTACAACTACCATATCGCCCAGGTTATTGACCTATTCAACTTTGGATCCCCAAAAATAAATTTCCTAAAATTGTGTAATAAGACAAGCCTTCGATTCCTTAAAATTCCAACCAAAGCAATTCCCAATTACGATTAGGTTGTTAACCTTAGAAATAGTTCGATGTTAATAAATCAAACCTAGAGATATTTGAGAACGAATAGTTGATGAAGGATCATATTATTGATTTGGGTTTAGAATTTAGGTTACGAAGTAGACTAGCGTTATCGAACATGAATCAGGGGTAACTTAGTAATTTCCGCTCGTGGCTTTTGTTTTTTGTTTTTTTTTTTCCTTCTCAATGCCGCGACCACCCCCTTCCCGAGTTCTCTCTCTCTCCTCTTCTTCTTCTTCTTCTTCCCGTTCCCTTGCTCTGCTTTCCCCTGTTCTTCCTCTCCTTCTTCGTTTCTCGCCAGGCACACCGGAGCCGGTTGCCGGCCTTGAGCCAGTCGACCCCCTGAGAGCCTGCTTCTCCTTCCCCCTCTGCGTGACCCCGACCCCCATGGCCTTCCCTTTCTTCTTCTTCTTCCCACGATGACCCTAAGTCCCCTGGCCCTGCTGCCTGTTCTTCTTCGTTCTGCTGCAGCGAACCCAACCAACCCAAGTGTCGGTGGCCTTGATTCCGTGCGGTGGGACGAGAATCAGCCACGGTTGGGCTGATTTTGGCGAAAGACCGGCCGAACACTGGCTAATTCGGCGCATGCACGGTGAGATTCGAACACTTTTGCCTCTATAAATTGAATCCTTGGTTTAATTCCCTTCAATTCATGCTAATTGTGCTTAATTTCTCAAAAATTACAAGTTAGGGTTTTGGGTTCGGTGGTGATCGAACCTCACGTGAAGTCAGCGGACCTTCTGGGTGTGTAGAGTCCGACTTTTGACTTCAATCCAGCCAATTCTTACGTGTATAGCTTGAATTCGAGGTGGGTGGACCTTTAATCCCTCCTATTTTAAGGATTTCGAATGATAGTTATATGAATCAGTTTACTGAATTGGTAGATTGGATTGTTATTATATGAATTCGATTATATGTGTGGACAAGCGAAAGAATTAAACACTGCTATGCTAGGGCAGAACCAATATATTCTTGAAAGGTTGTTAGATGCTTTAAAATGGAGTTTTCGATGAATCTAACTTACATTATTGCTAATCATAGCATTTAAGTTAGAAACGAAGTTGTTTTTATGATTTAGCAACCCTATTACGTTTATACGAAGCTTTCAAGTTAGAATCAAAGTCGTTTTATGATTAGGCAACCTTATTATGTTTATAAAGAGCCTTTTTAGTTAAAGACGAAGTCGCTTTACGAATTAGTAAGCTTATTGTGTTTATGCGAAGCATTCAAGTTAGAAACTAAGTCGCTTTACGATTTAGTAAACGTATTACGTTTATAAGAAAATTTTAAGTTTAAAGTGAAGTCGTTTTACAAGTTAATAAACGAATTACGTTTATACGAAACTTTTAAGTCAATAATGGAGTCGTTTTACAAACTAGCAAATGTTTTACGTCTGTAGGAAGTTCTTAAGTTAAAAACGAGGTCATTTTGCAAGTTAGTAGCCGTAATATGTTTATATGAAGCTTTGAAGTTAGGAACGAAATCGTTTACGACTTAACAAGCTTATTACATTTTAAGAAGCTTTGAAGTTGCAAATGAAGTCGATTTATGTGTTAGTAGACTTATAACGTTTATAAGAAGCCTTAAGCTTCGAACTTAGTTTGAATTAAGTATTAACTAAACACGTTATGTTTCAAACGAGTTGCGATTTACGATTTAGCATACATATTACATTTAAAGGAGGCTTTTAGCTAAAAAGCGAAGTCGTTTTATGAGTTAGCAATCGTTTTACGTTATTAAGAAGTTTTTGAGTTGAAAACGAGATCGTTTTACGATTTAGCAACCCTATTATATTTATACGAAGCATTTAAGTTGGAATTAAGTCGTTTTACGATTTAATAAACCCTTCTATGTTTGTAAGAAGTTTTTAAGTTACTTATGAAACCGACTTACGTGTTAACAGATCTTATTTTATTTATAAGAAGCTTGTAAGTTCAGGACGAAGTCGTTTTACAAACTAACATACGTATTATGTTATTAAGAAGCTTTTAAGTTGAAAACGAAATCGTTTTACGATTTAGTAAACTTATTACGTTCATACGAAGCATTCGAGTTAGAAAATAAGTCGTTTTACGATTTGGTAAACGTGTTACCTTTATAAGAAACCTTTAAGTTTAAAGTAAAGTCGTTTTAAGTATTAACCAACTTATTGCCCTTATAAGAAGCTTTTAAGTCAAAAAGGAGATCGTTTTACGAGTTAATTAACGTATTACGTTTATACGAAGCTTCTAAATTAGAAACGAAGTCATTTTACGAATTCGTAAACGTATTTTACAAAGTTAGTTTACACGTTAGCAAATTTAATTCGATTATGAAAAGCTTTTAAACCATTCACGGATCGATTTACGAGATTAGTAAACTTGGCTTGTATCATGTTCATCGCTTGTGTTTGAAAGATTGTAATGAGCGTAAAAGGGCAACTGAAGGTAATTATTTACGAATCCTAACTTTCAAGAGCACGCCAGTAACTACGAAGTTTTGATTCGTGAGTTAGTATACTCACCATGTTTTTAAGAGGCCTTTCTTGTTGTTTGCCTAAAGCTAAAGTTCTAAGAAAATTATGTTTTCATGTTTTAAGTTCATAAAACTTATATATGAATATGCATAAGTATGTTCATCTACGAAGTATGTATGTGTATTATGCTTTCATGTTTTAAGTTCATAAAACTTATACATGAATACGTATAAGTATGTTCGTCTACGAAGTATGGATGTGTATTATGTTTTCATGTTTTAAGTTCATAAAACTTATATATGAATACGTATAAGTATGTTTGTCTACGAAGTATGTATGTGTGTTATGTTTTTATGTTTTAAGTTCATAAAACCTATAGATGAATACGTATAAGCATGTTTATCTACTAAGTATGTATGTATATGAATTTCATAAGTTCCTAAGACCTATATATGAACCAATATGAGTATGCATGTGAACGCATGGTTATGCTTATGTCTATGTGTACGTAGAGGAGCTACTCTAGAAACTTTAAGCTTAAGTCTGAGACCCAGGGATGGTGGCTTAGTTCCCGCCTGGTATCACATATGTTACGTTATGATAGATTCAGGGATGGTGGTTTGATTCCCGCCTGAAGTCTAAGTATGAAATTACGTCTCAGCATAGTATGATGTCTGTCCGGATAGGCGTATGTTGCCGCTCGAGTTTGGCCGACTCGGGATGGCAGTAACAAAGTACCTCTAAGAGTCTAGTCTCCTCATCTACGTGATTATGTTACTATGTATGATTTTCGGTAAGTGAAACTTATGCGTAAAACCCCTTTTATGCTATGTTTTCGGGTTTGCGTAACTTTATTTTGTTAAGTCAAAGCATTATGGTTTCTTCTAAAGTTAAGCCTTTTGGAATGATTATTCCTTCACTCGGTTTATGGTTCGAATATGATGTATTATGTGAAAGCTCTTCAACTAAAATGAATTACGAAAGGCTTGCGTAAGTTAATATGTATTTTAAGTATGTTTTGAGAGAGTGGGTTTACTCACTGAGCGGTGGTTGCTCATCCCCCTTTACTTTTCCCCTTTTTCCCCAGATCTACAGGTATGTGACTGACGCGTGGAGTGCAACAAGGGCGGACTTGCTTGGTTTGATTGTGATGTGAATATGTAATATTGATTATGTTTGTAAGGTTATGTAATTATTTAACTTCTTGTGAGGTTTATGAAAAATAGAAAGCTCTGTATACTCCGGGCGTATGGCCCGTAGAGTTGTGGACTCCAGCGTGTAGCCGTTGAGATGTTGGCGTTATATAGTACCATTATGTATTGCAGGGTTATTATGTAAGGCTTTAAGCGTGGAAATGGTCAGTTTTTAGGGGAAGCTCTGGCCGTTTTGCCCCAGAAATTAAGAAAATTCTAGCATTTCTAGCCCTGGGGTTAAACTCAAGGCCCAATTAGGTTATAGTGTCTTAAGTTTTAAACTTTGAGACTCTCTTATGTTATGTTTCAAGTAGGCTTAAGCAAGTTGCCTTAACAGTCTTGACCCAGGGGAAGGCTGTGGCGTGTAACACGCCCCGCCTGAGGTCGGGGGTGTTACATTATGCTAATGAACTCCGTTCCTGTGTGCACAGGGAAGACTGAGTGGAAACTATCACTAGACGGGAAGAGTTTGGATGTCCTCATCAACACACAACTACGTCTAACGGTTGAGCAAGTTAGATGTCAATGTGTCACTGCGCAAGTAGATGCAGTTAGTGCACACGATGTTCTGCAGTGTAGCTTACAATCTTGTTGTAGGTGATGTTAGCGTTATACGATAACCACGCATGGCATTGGCTCCTTTTGGTTGTTGACCTTCGACGCAGACAATTTACGGTGTACGATTCCTTACCGCCCAATCGCCCTGAACAACAGTAGCATAGCGCTGCTTTGGTGATGCAGTACACCTTCCCAGAATTGCCCTTCTTCCCATGTCAGTGCAACTCCTAGTGATCAATGGGTGTGTTCGTGATTGCAGAAAGTTGCCATTAGTGTACCCCTGAAGAAGGTCGACACGTACATGAACGCTATCGTGCGGCTTGTCATTCACCCGACTTGCCCAACCCAGAGCAAGTACAACACGAGCCCCTTTCTGTGGCACATTTTGTAAGGACGTCTACCATTAGACGACGTTGCGTGACGCTTTTCTTTTTCTTTTTGTTTTTGTTTCTGCAGTGGCTACGACTGCGGTGTGTTCGTAATGATGTGCATGGACATACTGGTGTTGAAGGAATACACTTTATGCTTTACGCAGGATGATATGCATACACTCCGAGATAAATGTTTCGCTGACCTACTACGTGGCATAATTAGGAGCTTGCCTCCATCCCCTTGAAATTTGCGTGTAACTGCACTATTGTTTTGGTGAATGTAGTCCAAAAATGTTTCGATTGTTAACGTTTGTACTTATAATTTGGTGCCATTTATGGGATGGGCAACCAAACCATAACCCACCAGTGAAAACCGCACGATGTTCCCAAATATGAAGGTGGTCAAGACCACCACAAATTATCATGTAGTCTACCTAAGCACACCATACAAAACCACATCCCCATGAAGGTCGTGTATAGGTACGTGCTTGTTTTGTTGATGTAGTATGTGACTGTTGCATTAGTAAGCAGTATTAGTAATAATTTTAGGTGGTCAGCGCCAACGAGTACCGTAGCATCGCTAGGATCTCACCCCACTGTGCACCTATAGGGAGCGACGCATGCGGTGGCCATGACATACGGCACTTACCACAACCATACATACGGTGTACTCGAGTATGCAGTGGAGGTGTTAGTGGTTGGTTAGTTTGGTACATAGCGTAGGTTGAAGCTATCATGTAAATATAGCAGGTGCGAATATAATAAACTAATTTCCTCTCAAGAGAATATGCAAAGAATAAAAAGAGGTGTGCTTACGTATGTGTATAGTAACATGTATGTAACGTAATTCCATTAGTAAGTGATGTTCAAACACATGAATGGACACGAACCACACGAAAACAAAATACGGTTCTTGTGAATGCTATTGCCACAAATCACTATCTTCCCCAATGGTGTACCCTATTGCCTTGTCCTCAGAAGAGACCACACGTCCATACTGAGGGCTTGCTAGTGCTGGACATGTATGATGAAGAGGATGTTATTGTTGTAGATTGATATGACGAAAATAACATCTTCTTCACCACATGTCGCTGCCCCTATGTATATATTCCAAAATATATAATATGGCAAAAAATGTACAGCTCGACACCTACACATAAGGGCGATGGGGATGGGCCCCATTATTAAGCCACCATGCGGAGCATCAGGGACACGAACATAGCCACCGATATTCCAGTTGTGAACATCCAGGTGCTAATAGCCCGTTTCACGGCGCGTAGGTCATGAGTCCACTGCAGATATGACTCCTGGGACAATCTAAGTTACAACCTATTCTCCAACACCCTTGTCTTGAGCTTGTTCACTAAGTGCTGCAGTTTCGAAATTACAATGGCCTTATTCTCCCGTGTTCTACTCCACATGAACTATATGTCATGATTACAAGCTCTTTGTGTAAGACCCCAAAATGGACAATGAGTTAACATAGAAGGCACAACACAGTAGGTTTAAGGTTGTGAAATATAACCTGACAACAAACTGATTGACGTTTGCCAGGAACCTGGGGGGTCAACCACATAGTCAACAGGCATTCCACAACCACAAACTAGCACAAATTTAGAGGTGGAAGAAGCTAATTAAATGCCCACAGTGGAGGCATTTATAGTGATGTGGGGCTATATTGACTTTAGGCAAGAGTGGATGGACTTGGTGCCACTTTCTCCCACCAAAGCTTGAAATAATTGAGTGGAATGTGTGAAGGAGAATAGGCCATGTCGTGCATGTTATCCAAATTGTAATTTATTCGTTGTAGGGAATTAATAAGAAGTCCCACCATTATGGAGTAACCCTTAACCCTCCCAAGGTCAAATGGCCGTTGACTGGGATATGTAGAAGAGGTTGATGTGCTTCTTCTTTGTACTAAGTCCCGCACGTGTCCGTCAGTTCAGTAAATGTGGTCGAAATTAATAATAATTAACAATGCTCATAACACGTTACGAACTTAGGCCAGTTGTGTATGAAAATAGTTAAATTTGTTTTTTTAATTTATAAACCGAGCAGACGTACTGCCGAACCCCAGACTTGTTGTGCACGGTAACGGCGGGCTACACGTAGTTGCACATAATACGCACCTAACGATACATGTGGCATACCCATAGGTGACGCGATGACACGTAGCACTGAACAACATACGTGATAGTATGTACTAAGCACAAATCAGAATAGTAGTTATAAACATCAACAATACAGATTTTGAGAACGACGAACACGGACGACCATGCGTAAAACCTTACACATAATTCACTTCTTTTCGATTACACAGACCGACTGATCCCTATAATCCAAAGCCATGCATCTGGGCACCATATTGATCTGCAACACGTTACAGACGATGCTATATACAATAAGTTTTGCAACTTACGAAAACCCCAAAATATGACCGCTTCATTCTGTGCCAACAAACGTAACCATCCCAGCAGAAAGGCTATCCGCGCCGTAGCTGATATGCAATAGCTTCAGTGGGCCTCAGAACGTCCAAGTGGATGTGATCCACACAATCAACAGCAAGTTCAAAAGAACGGAGATGGTGAACCTTCCTTTCCACATGCGGAGTTCAGCGTGAAGCTTCATGTCCATAGCCTGGTCTTCATCCTGCATAAAATGGTGGTCATTTCCCTCAACTTAGATCATGTCATACACCTGACGGACCTCCTCTACAAGCTCGTCTATGACGTCCCTTGCTTGCTTTGGGTAGTTAGGGTCAATCATGTTCAAGAACTGGCATGCATTTTCATTCTGCAATTGAGGAGAAGGCGATTGGGTACAAAAACAATGGCAATATGCGTGTGGGATGCTGACAATAGTGGTTTGTACACAACTGAAAGAAATTAAATAATTACCTCCCAGGGGCACGCCACGAAACGACGCCTGTAGTTGTCATCCATTTCAAGAACAGCGACTTCCAACTGATAGTAGCAGTGGTACTTCTCCCTTGTCTCGAAATAAGTTCGGGTGGTCCTCGATCTAGTTGAGCCATGGCTGTACGCCCTTCTTCTTGAGGGGCCTGCCATGTTCTCCATAGAAGGTCTCTACAATTTAGTAAATTGCACAGTGTAGGATAAAGTGAACAGGGGCTAGGTACTTGCTATTTAAAAGGCTAATTAGGACCCTCCATTGAGGCCACCTAAATGAGGTGAAGACGTAATCATAAATGCTTCACCACCGACTTACTCCTTACACACTTAAATTATATTGAAACCGCATCTCACATGTTGGAGGAAGTGTTAAAGAACGACCGTTCCACACAAACTCATACAATGTACCTAAACCCAGTGTACCACACCGTTATCTAATGTGTACCTAGGTATACTATAGAGATTAGAGTGGTAGACACCAACTACGGAGTGGCCCCCACCAAAGTACTGCCAACACTGTTACCTGAACTCAGTTAGAAGCACGCATCGTTTAGGGGTATAATGTCTGTGTACCTTGCGATGCATGTCGGAATACCTGTGTATAGTTAAGTTATTGATGAGGTATACCAATGTTCGTATGAAGTTTGTGCTTGTGGTATCACCAAGTAGGGACACCAATTGAGTGAAATCTGTGTAGTAGGAACTTCAATGTAGAAATGGACTTCATGTGAGGTGTTTGGCTGGAGTAGTTGGGGTACTCATACATTATAAATACGCCCCCAAGAGTGGACCGTAGGTTGCAAACTTCCATTGATGTGAAAGGATGAATGGGTTGGTGCACCAATTCGAAGGCGTTTATGAGGGAAGTATCAGAATAAGCTGACACTGTTCGGTTATGCTTGGGCAACTGTGCAAGCAGGCTATCCTTTTGGAGACACTACTTGGCGACGAGGTCAGTGTTTAGCAGAGGCAAGCAATTTGGAGGAGGCATGCAGTGTAGGTACGAACAACAATGTCGTCGCTGACCTACCCTCCACCGCCTAATGCACATGTACTCCCTAATATTGGTTGGATGGATGGACCTAATTTCGTCTCCATCAATAACCTGACCTTGCAGTCATTTATGGACTGCCCAATGCAGTACTGGACGAATTTTGATGTTGTCACACGATAAATAGTGCACAACTTGAGGTGCATGCTGCCATCTGGAGGACATGTGCTGGCACAAATTCCAATAGTAGTTGAGTTTTGTTCCCGTTGGAGTGAATGCCAGCAGCACACCGCTTGGCACAATGGTAGATCTGTCTCACAAGTACAACGTACAAGCCGGGAAGACGGACTGGTTAAGGGGTTCGACATAGAGCCCATGCCAAGACCATCTATTGCCCCACGAAGGACGTTTCAAATTTCACAGTCCATGTTGATGTATAGTTACTACGGATGGACTGACGACACATACATGCATATCCTACCAAAGGGCCAAGATGGAGCTCAGGTGGACATCATGTCCGCCTCACAGAAGTGGGGAATGCCATTGCGTACACGGTGAACATGGTTGCAACCAATCACCATGTGGGCATCCCACCACGCGTTCCGGACTACTCCAGTAGCTACATTCGCATTGCGGTTTGGAACTGCAGAGGCATTGCACGTGCATCATTCCTGCCAAATTTGAGGGTTTTACTTGCCGTCACTAGGGCCTCGTAATGGTGGTGATAGATATTAGAGTCGGAGATGATAACGTAAGGGAGATCCTGCAAAGAATGTGAATAAACCACAGGTTCACAATGCCCATCGGCTTCGTCAGTGGTGTGTATATTTTTTGGGAGTCGTCAAAGGCATTCTCGGTGCCCCACAAGTTTGAAGACACGCGCCTTATGTTTGTGGTAAAGGTAAGTGTGGACATTTTTTGTGCACGGAACCTATGCAAACTTCGCTCTAGTTTTATGCGCTTCTAAACGCACACTGTGCACTTCTACAACTACTGCTACAAGTGTGTCCAACCTTATTGCCAATTCTTGTAGGGAGTTTGATAATGATGCGGCGTCACTGACTACACCTACCGCAGAGCTCTCTGAATGTAGAGATCCTCTTTATGTCAACACTTATGGCACTTATTCGTGTTTGAAACATTGTCTGATGTGGTGCAATGTGCGTCGTCCATTTTTCTCAGTATGTGTGTATTGTGTACTTTAAGACTTTATGGTTTTGCAGTCGCCCATTTACATGAATGCAACTGTTCGGCAACTCTACTAAGGCATCCATGGTCGTCATGCGCTGTTATACCTAGCCTTTGATGCAACAGTTTAGTTCTGCATATGTGAACTATGGCTGGCATGCAATTCCTTCCACACAGCCCCCATTTCCCCTCCCCGCCTCGCCATATAACATAACCCATGCGGTTCCTTTAATAGGTACATGTACCATGCCCTGCACAACGGCCTACCTAGGTATACATGGGTAGGCTTTGTGGTTAACCTAAATAAGTCGTGCTGTTAAGAGGTGTGTAACTCATACCGCATTGTACATTTCGAACAAGAACCACAACACTGTGGGGTCTTGCATGTCACGTCAGGATGCGAAACATGTCAGATCGGGTTATATTCGGGCTCCCGGGGAAGTGCAACGGGCTGCCGAAATTTGTACCTCAACTAAACCCATTTAATAAATGGGTATGGAAACTAACATAAATGTACCCACTTTTTTATATGACGGGTTGACCTAAAATTTACCTATTACCATGGTAATCGTATGTGATGTTCAAGTAAGTCGTGCACTTGTTCATCAACGTAATATTTCCAATGTAATATGAGTTCCATGCAGTACGAATCAACCTCTTCTTTTTTAAAAGATCATCATAACACAACCATCGTACATATTTCATGACAACCACAAGCGCAACAAAAATACAAAGTTCATAAAACCCCATATTCTGGCCTACCCCCTCTAGATGTACATGAGAATAGTGTAACCTGATGCCCATGCGCTTCTTTAATTACATACTTCAAATGTTGCGTAAGCATCACACAAATTTGGTATGACAACACCACATTTCACATTTCTATTGCTTTTCCACCTAATTTAATACCACCGAACAATTTGTACACAACATATTACCGTACATACGCCCAAAACAAAGCTCGACATTACCAGTCATCAGTGACACACATAACACACATACCATCGTTGCTGGCCTCGTCTCCCACTGAACGTGTGCACAGTACTACATCTACCCGTATAGGAGACATTGTCTACCATGGTACTTATTGCAAGTATGCTGGGTATGTGCCACTGGGAGGGAATCATTGTAGCTGGGCTAGGATACACACAACAGTGCACCGCTACGGCACTCACCACATTTATAAAATCCTGAAAATGTACTGCAACAAACTAACGACGTTCTTAGTAGCGAGTGGACAGTTGGCCATGTTACAAAGGACTGATGCAGAACCCACTATTGGCAGATTACGAACATCAAACCAAGTGTACAGCTCCAGGGTGGTGATACACTGATGCGTACCATGCATCTTGTACCTGAGTATGACATATCGAATCTGTGCACTCAACCACCACCTGTAATCACAACAACCTGTAAACAGCAGGATATGAAAATAAATGTACAGCACATGTGGTGAATCATACCTTCACGTCCAACCCACCCCGGCTGCATATGAACCATCAAAGAGATCCTAAATTTGGACAGCATCACCTTCATAAATTGAATTGAAATCTGCTCGAGGATTATGATGTATGCGCCTTATATGGCCTACTTCATCACATTTCAAGCACCTCCGCACTTTCGTGTTCTGGGTTTGAGACTCTCTTTGCTTGGAAGACAGCCTACCTAGATGTCCGCCATTGTTGGGGGTAATATGCACCGGTTGTAGTCCTTATCCAGTTCTTCACCACCAGCCACGAGCCCTGCCTTTCCATCCACTATTCTCAGGTCATACATTTTTGTGGGGTGCACAAGTTGGTTATATATGACCTCCTATGTTGCTGTTTTATAAATGGCGTGGATGTAGTCATAAACCCAAAAGTTAGCCTTTGCTATCACAGCCAGAGCATGATAGCATAAAAGGCCGCGCATTTGCCACTACCTACAAATGCAAGTCTATTGCCCCAACTTCGCAACTAGTTTACGGCTGTTAGTCAACTCAACACTATACTTGTCAAACATTAAACTATAGCACTCTACAGCTGCAATACAACTCATTTTTTTGTAAGTGTCCGCCAACTCTATCCTCTCCCCCACCCCATTCTTCCACTTTAGAATCTCGTGCTTGTGCTTGTCCATCTTCTTCCCGAGCTTTCTCTAGGAGGCCACTAACAATCCAAGGCACCAGCATCGGATATAGGCGTCGCATCCAATTGTTCCAACTTTCCATCACGTTGTTGTTCATCCGACCCCATCTCTCCTTAGTGAACTTCAATGCAGCCCACTGCTCAGGCTCGTTGTCCTTCACCCAAGTTCTAAGCTCTGCCTTATAGCACCTCAACTCATCTAATGCAACACTGTACTCCCCCACTATTGGTGCATAGGCCACCTTATAGAACATTTCCTTCATTATCTGCTTTGTTGCTTCTTCGCAAATGCCATGTTTAGCTGCCTTGTTCAAGAAGTTCTCCGTCAAGTGTCATAGGCAGTAGCTATGGTACTCTTTCCCAAACTCTTGCGCGACCGTAGGCAGAGTTGCTGGGTTCCTGTCCGATATTATCACTGGCTTCAGACCCCCCAAACACTGAGTAATGATTTCTAAGAACCACACCCACTCTTCAATTTTCACACCACAGACAATAGGGTGCGCAAAGTTGAAGAAATGGTTGTCCACATCCAACACGCATGCCGCCAGCATAGTCCCCTAGTAACGTCCGTTCAGATGGGTCCCATCAACAAAGATTACGAGTCTGCACCCGAGCTTGAAGCCATTTACATTGGCAGTATATGCCACAAACATCCTATAAAACCTGCATCTGTTAACCTCACATACTGCGGCTGATCCTAGGTTCGTCCTCACGATTGCCGCACATGTCGAAGGGAGCAATTTGTAATGATCCACTGGCTTGCCAAGCACCATCATACGGATGAACTCCCTCACCCTCTGTGACTACCTGTATATCAGGCGAATCCCTAAGTCCAACTCAGATCTTGTACAATGTCTTTGAGAGAGTAATCAAGACATAACCGCACCTTACCCTCAATGAGGTGCGTTGGAAGTCCAGCTGTGACACGATGTCTGCCCCAGATACCCATCTGACATTGCTCCCCAACACTATGCACATGCTGCCCTCTAAAGTCTTTCAATGACTTCACCTGTGAGTTCTTCCCACCTCTAACACATATATAGAATGGATAGTCAGTTGCATCACACCGGACCGCAGTTCTTTGCCTGTAATTCCTCTTAACCCAATAGTTGAAGTGGTTCATGATTGCATATTTGCATATCATTTGCCTAAATGCTTCCGCAGATTGAAGTATTTGTCCCTTACCCATAATCAACTTCTTCCATATGCTAAGCTTACGATTATAACTTCGGGCTTGCATACTAGGACCTGGCTGCACATTATCATTCACATCATTCCCATCAGTAGACCCTTTCCTTTTGCTCCCGCTATCACAGCGTTTCTTAGCTGGTTGCTCGTCACCTGCATCGTCCTCCTTTGTTGTTTCTTCATCACCTGCATCCTTGGACACAATAGATATCTCATCGTCATCTGACAATTCCATTGTATCCCCTCCTAGTCGCAGCCTGCTCGCCGGTAGCTCACGCCCTTCGCTCCCCAATGACCTGCACTTCCTGCACACCGACAGATAAGCCATCAGTTTCCCCACCTGTAAGTGGTTAATGGAGTCCAATAATTACATCTTTTTTAAAGTCGTACTATTTGACTCTTGCTTGGTTGTTGCCCCGTTCTCGACCAACTTGCACACCATCATTGCCCGTTCTCCCACTTGTCCCTAATAGCTTGCCATCACGACAATCTCGCACTCTTCCTTTGCGTATAGCAGCACTCTCCTGTGGTCACCTCATCGAAATGCCGCTCTTAGTAACATACAGATAGCCATGCTCATCATTACCTTTGAAAATCACCTTCACATCGCTCTCCCCCTCAACTGCCACTAACATTTCCCAGTCATACTTCAAACTATACCATAATTTTTTCCCCTACATATCAATCCTTGTCATCTCCCTCATGATTTTCATTAGTTCATTCACTCCCATTCCTTCGTTCACCACCATACATTTTCTCGACCCACCCTCATATGTAACTTTTCCATCTCCACTTTCCGCCAACATTCCCCCCATAAGACATACATAACTATCTCCCTTCCCCTGCCACAATCTCCAGCTACTGCAACATTTACATCCATTGCTCGTTAATATCCCCACCACCACCACCTTGTACCCCCTTCCCAATCAATGCCCAATGTCGCAACCTATACCTTGCATGTCAAATGAACTAGACATATAGTCATGCAGTCCATTCATGCCCAGCATTGGCGTAACACAATTACTTGAGTTTGCCCCAACCACTGTCCCCATGGTCTTACCCAACAACTTCACTATGCCTACGACGGTATTCGCTCAAGACACACATGGTAACTAGTGCTACAGTATTCCCCAGCTAGCCCTTGATCTACCTATAACTTTTTAACTCACCCTCCCCCAGCCCAAAACAAATACCCCACCTACTACCCAACCTATACTACCTGCCGCAACACTTACGAAAACTATTACTATCTAACTTTCCCAATCACATCCAACCCTCACTACATTCCAATCTTAGCCTATGTACACCACAACAATGCGCCTGCCTCATGCTTCACAGACAATATTATTGTGGCATGCATACACACCCACACAAACACAGTCGACACTAACAACAAGAGCACAACCTACTTACACTGCACCGTAATTTAGCACCACCTACCACGCCGGTGTTCTATTTACCCAGCTACTTCTCCCTATCTACCTATACCCCATCACTGTCACACTACGTCCTCCCATTCTTAGGTTCAAAAGTTAGGTTGTTGTCATTATTGTCCTTGTCATATAAGGCATTTCACCTGGTTACAATGTATACCCCACCGAAGTCCACTGTCTACCATGGTTGACATATGAGCCTTGCCATATATTCCAAAATGCATGCGCACGTCCTCACCATCTTGCGCACCATCCCAACCCATACACCACTGAAATGAAGGAAAATTTTCCCCAATTGTCGGACATTCACACTACACATAGCCATCTTCATCACCACCTACACTAACCATTCAAACAAGATCTACAAATTTCTTCTCAAATTTCCCTTAATTACAAGCACATACTTTTAATTCAGTCCACCATGCATTCAAGCAAGGCCCTGCGTGACCCCCTTCCTCTCTTCCTCTTCCAGTGCTGTTCCTCCTCACCCCCCCAGCCATTCCTCCATCATCGGTCCCTCCACCGTACTGCAATTCTTCTTCCTCACTACCTCCATTGCTCTTCTTCTTCCTCGCTTTGTTGTGTTCCTCTTCTTCCTCACGCTTTTCCTGCTGAAGAAGCCCCACTCTTGCTCTGTGTTTTTTGAGTTGTGACTGGCTCAGGCACCTTCACATTTCTCTCTCCTCACTGCTTCACTCTCCTTCTCTACCTTGACAGTCAAAGCCCCCACTTAAACAAGGGCATTCTCATAATTTCAACCCCACATAAATTTTCCCCAACTTCACTTTCCCTCCAAAACCAACACCAACCTGCTGGGAAAAAAAATGAGTTTGTTGCCCCTCTTTTGAAGGAAGCCTACCTTGTAAATTTCCCATTTTGAGTTCGCATTTGGAGCTTTTCTGAACCCACCTAACCCTTTTTTTCAGCTTCTATACAATAACTAAATTCTCTTTTGGGCCACTTCCACTGCTGCACAATAATGTTATACTATCTACTTTAAACTAATCAAATCTTACACCACCTGGAACTGATTAATAATGTATGCAAAAGGAAGGGTAGTCTAATGCTTATTTACCTATTTGGTCATGGCTTTCAGCTAAGTTATGTGGCATAGTAGCACTTTTTGTCTCTGAATTTCTGTCTCATCAATAAGCAATATCATGTGATGCCTTCTTGCTTTTGAAAAGAGCTGACTATGCTAAATCTGATCTTATTGAGGGCCAAAAAGCAGAAGAAAAAGGGAGAGGTAATTCCATCATTTTCACACAAGAATTCCTTTCTTTATATAATTATATTGTAAAGATTGTCAATCATATTTATTCCTACATAAGCAGTAGAGCTTTTGTTCTGGCAGGATAGCTTATCACCCTACCTTTTCTTTCCCCTGAAGCAAGGAAAAAAATAACTTTTTATCAACCTTATCCAACTTTAAAACTTTACTTGATTGATGCAAAATAGTCAGACTCCATGCTCAACATATGTACTTGTGACTAATACATGGGCCTTACATATAATCTTTCAACAGGGATTGTCCATATTTAATCTTGAAGATCAAATTATGTTTTGCTCACTCACTAATTCATCAAAGATATTTATTCATTATGTTCATCTCAAAATGTAGTTTTTGCGTAAAATCAAAGGTCAAAATACTAAATGACTTTTTTGGGGGGAGGGGTTATACCCAAAGAATGGCGACGAATTTCACATGAGTAAAGCAATGCGTTCATCTACTCCACCAATTATAATGCTAAGTGCCGATCACTGAACAAGTTGGGGAAATGTAGACAGTAGAGCAAAAAAATGAAATCCCATCGGCAATCCAAACGTCTTGTGCCATGCCTTGAAAGCTTGGTTAAGTAAACATTAATCGTGGGTATCAATGTTTTTGTTTGTCATATCATTGTTGAGTTTAAAAAACTTGTACGCCCATTTTATGCAAATAGCCAACAATCAATCCCCCTTTAATTTCTGACCCCATTTCCGTATTGTATCATACATAAACCAACCAACTTGGAGGCAAAAGCATTCAAGCAATATAGTTGACGGGGGATTCAGAAGCTGAATAATGGAAAAGAAGGGGCAAGTAGGCACCGTTTGGGTTCTCCACTACGATTCCATCCCCTTCTGTTCATCAAATATTTATCTATAATAATTGGGGATCATGTTTTATCAGCTAAATTCAAGCAGTGCCTAGCTACTTCTGGTCTTCTGTTGCTCTATGCATTCCACTGGAAAATGCAAAAATCTTTGTCCGCCAATTTTTTCATGCAACGTTAAGCTTGTTCCACTTATATTTTTCAACAGCACAAAGACGCCTGCACCAATACTGACAAAGACGTAACTAACATACTAGACAAATATGTCAGAAATATACAATGAAGGATGCATTTGTAATAAAAAGGAGTTTTCTAACATACGTGGAAGCAAAAGTAGAATCAGTGCTCACCACCAAGAACAAGCTTGATAGGTCGCCACCACTGCTTGTCCTGTTGCAGGCGGCCTCTCCATCTCCGACATTCACCTCTCCTTATGGACAAAATCCAACTTTATGTAATAAGGTGGATTTGCTGAGTGGGATTAATACATAATCCAAAGCATTCATCACTCTCATTCTTTATATGGAGGTATATGGAGATTGATCCACTGATGCAAGTTCATTTGCATTCATGGAGGTGGTGATCCCACCATGCAAGATCAAGAAAGCCAGCAAAAAAAAAAAAGCGAAGGTGCCATGGTGTCACCCTGGATGATTGTGAGTTCTGATTATGGCATTTGCAGACTAAAAGAGCACTTTCAAATCCACCAGTTCTATGCTTATAGTCACATATCCAACAATCCTTCCCCATCCTGACCCTGTATATCTTCTATCATATTTAAATGCTAAACCAAAATGGACGCAAAAGCATGTTTAAGCAAGAAAGTTGATGGGGGACTCTAAAAACAAACATTGAAAAGAGGCAGTATCATTCCAACAAGCTGGTAGTCACTTCACTGGTGACATTATTTGTGACTTAAATACGATTCCCCTTTCCTTCTCCAAATTGTTTTTCCATGATAATTGGCATTTTGTTTGACCAGCTAAATGCTTGATCAACCAATAATGGATTCCTACAGTGGGTTTCAAGCATACTATTAGAAAGATAAATAAAGCCTTAGTGGCCAACAAATAAAGGAAACATTTCTAATCACGGAGAATATGATGATTGGATGACTTATTGTAATGATGGTAGTGAAACAAGATATGCTATTAATTCACCCTATACACTTTCTGTTCATGGCAACAGTGAAGCTGACTAATTATCGAGCTCTTGAAATTCTACAAATACAGTCTATAAATCTTGTAGTAAACAGGGCCTTAATTAGTGATGCTGCATTTGTCCAAAAGCAAGAAAATAGGAGAAAAAACTCAACCACAATTATTAGGAGTATTAGATCCTTAAGACTTCATTAGATTGTTCACATTATGAAGACTGACAAGACTCAACTTGCAGGCCTAGTTTGCTTAGCCTAACTAACCTCCTTCGTATTTACATGAATCTCCCTGAGCTGAGGGCACACTTATTAACTAACCAATCAAAGCTTCCTCAAGTTGTGGAATCTCCCCCTCCCCCAACTCCCCCCCCCCCCCCCAAAAAAAAGAAAAAGAAAAAGAATGACAAAGCATTGCAGAAGTTGAACTTTATCTGCCCCCACGACCAAAATGTGCACATCGTGATACTTCAGCGAAGCTTATCGCTGACTAGGCTGTGGTTTTGCTGTTGTGGCATTAATTAACAGAACTGAGAATACCTAATAATGGCATTGGTTGATTCACAAAAGCTACTTTAATTCGGTGCTACGTAGTACTTGGCTTCTCAGAACACCTTATGGTTCTTCTTATTGTGTCCTATAGAAAAGCAAAGGGAAAAAATGACGGATCGCATCAGAAAGTTAAATTTTCCAACTCAAAAGTTTGAAATGCTTACAGATGATGAAATCACCCACCTCACCCCACCATCCTCCCGTTTCAATTCGCCAATTCTGTAACATCCCCCTGCACCTTTCGTTCTATCACATCTTTGTAAAAGCAAACAAACATGGGATATCACCTTATAGAATAAGACATCCTGTCTAGTGGCCTTGCCTTTTGCTTTCTTTTCCGCGTTGCTGATGTATGGATGACTCATTTCAGAGTCCTCAGTTCGTATGTACACCTATTCATAACGTACTCACTTCCCACCTAGACCCACCGCAAACTATCCTTGATTTGCATTAACTGACTTTTGGTGCAAAGCTTTCGAGATCAACTTCTAAGAAAGGAAAAAAATGAATCTTTCCGAGGCATTCAAGTCAAAGAGCATGCGAGGAGATCGTGTTCTTAAACATGAGTTGTTGAGAATACTATATGATCAACAAAAGAACACTGATGAAATTATTACCAGTGCCTAATTCCAGCCATATGCGTGGTTCTCTGACTTTGAGAACTGCATCACCTTTGAGCATCATGAATAAGCTCGGTATGTATTGTAGTCAACTCCTTCATTGAATAAGCTGCAGAAAAAAAAAAGAAAAAGTTTTTTGACCACATTTCATGGTTTGAAAGCAGGGATTCTGATCTGTTTATTGACATATATGCAGTGCAGTGAAAGAGAAGTTGTTCAAACAGATCTTCAGCTTGAGAGAACTAGAGCAGCTGTTGAAGGCTTCTCAGTGCTGTTTGTTGACCATCATGGGTCCCATTCAAGGCCGCCTCTTCATCTCTACTGACAGACTTGCATTCTGCAGTGACAAACCAATTGCCAAGTGCAAATCCCCCGCAGGGGCATTGCTTAGATTCCATTACAGGGATTACTTTTTCCAGGATGCATTAGTTCTTCCTCCTCCAGGTTGCCTTGTAACTCGTTGCCTTCCTATTCGCTACATTGTACAGTAGCAGCTGAGGTTGTTCTATCAATGATATGCCCTTGAACTGGCGTGCTGGTCCATCATTGCATCGTCTCCATAATTAAATTGACTCTATGATTGGTTACTTATTGAGCTGATTAAGACTCAAGTCATCATGATCCAAAAAATATTCATGAATGACAGCCATCCTCCTCTATGAAGTTGTAAGTAGTGTCTCCTTTGGGCGGATCAGATTGTTTAAACTGGTAGGACAACCGATCTGCAGCACTTTCCCCACTTTAAGCATGCCCACAGGGGACAGAGGGCATTATTTCTTGGAAGATGAATATAGTACCAAGTGATGCAATTCAGAAGTTGAAAATTAATCTGCTTCAACAATGGAAGGCCACAAAAGCATATAAAACTCTGATTATACAACTCTTTTGAAGCACTTTGACAAACTTCAGGAGATCAAGTAAATAGTACATAAGATGTTTCTCATTTCTATGAATTTTCCTAGTTTTTGGCCCCCTTAAAGGGTTAGGTTCGACGCCCACATGTGGGCATCTTTATCTAGTGCGGTTAACTTTCAAAAGACTCCTGCAGCATAAAACTAGCTGTATAGTTTCACCTGACCTTTTTGGTGGTGATTTTAGGTTGTAACACAACAAACGTGCTCGATCAAATGGTTCCGGAATCTGGAGCGCTGTAATATTTCACCACATTCTTAAAAAAGGGCTTAAAATTTCTAGTATTTCCTTCATATCATGCATTCAAATTAGCCTCACATATGTGTTACATTGATTCTGAAGTGAAGCTCTAGGAATGCAGACAACTAAGAGTACACATATGATGTCTTCTCTGTGCGGTCTGCATACACCCTTGATTATCATCTTTGTTCCCGCAAACTATCAATTTCAAGGCTTCATAGATCAGCTTATTAAAGGTATCACGTCTGAAACTAGGAGAATGTTTGCATCATTGCGTACAAAGTCATTTTCAAGGAAATTTTCTTCTGACGAACAGATCAGATAATAAAGCTGAAGAGATTAGTGAACTATTGGCAAATGACAATTTAAAAGAGGTAAATATAGTGGCTAATTTTATTGTGTTAGGTAACCTCATCAGATCGGATATATATAATCTATGGCTGCTGCATTTATATATTCTTGATTCTTCCCGACATATTTGCTTCTTTGCATTGTATCGCATTCGCTCTACTTGCTTCTGTAGCGTTTCAAATTATTGTCCACTATTTTCAAGGGTGTTTCAGAAACAAGCTCTTTGTCTGCTAGTGCATGTTTGGAAATTCCAAAGAAACTGCAGACTCCCTGTTATAAGCAATGATATCTTCTCCACCACCTAACATGAGTGGAGGATCACTAAAAAGTAGGGCAGAAGTACACAGCAGAGCAAACAAATGAAATCCCATGCCCTACCTTGTGCCATGCTATAAAAGCTTGATTTATTAGGGATCAATTCTTTTTGTCAAATTGTCGTTGAATTCAAACCCGCTGCATGCACATAGCCGGCAATCACTCTCCATCCTGACCCCACAAATCTTCGATCATATCTAAACTCTAAAGAGAAAACCTCCGGCCATGGAAACAGTGAGAAGCTGACTAATTATCAAACCCTAACAATTCCAAAAATGCACTCTATAAGTCATACTGTGATGAGGGTACTTCTCCCACAATTCCAACCATAACTATTAGGAATTTTAGGTACTTCTCCCATTATGAGCACAACTTGCTGGCCTGGTTTGCTTAGCCTAATTAAACTCTAATGATAGTGTCTCTTTTACTTTTTCAACCCCACCCCCCCAAAAAAAAAGAACAAGTAAAATAAAAATAAGACGATATGCCATGAAAGAGCATGCTGTAATACCGTACCGCTTCGATGACTACAAGAAGAAGCTAAACTTTGACTGGCCCGCTGAGCGAAATGCACGTCATGAAACTCGAGCATTGCTCATCGCTGACTAGACTGTGGGTTTGCTTAGCCTAATTGTAGTTTGAAATGCTTACAGATGATGAAATCACCCACATGGCCACATCACCACCACCAACCCCCTATTTCACGTTGCCATTTCTTGTAACTACTTCAGCTTACCTTGATAATCACAATTTGAAGACCCCTTCCCTTTCTTTTCCACCAAAAAAAAAACAAGAATGAGAAACTGTCAGAAAAAGCTATGTTTTTGCTGAAGAATAGAGGGTGGATGTCACGGTGACATCTTTCTAAAAGCAAGCAAGCATGGGATATCACCTTACTGAATAAGAAATCTTGTCTAGTGGCCGCCTTTTTTTCTTCTCCAAGTTGCTGAGCTATGGATCACTCACTCAATAAGTCTAATTTAAAAAGATTCAAAATTCCTCAGCTCCTATATATATCTCTTCATGATGTGCTCCTTTCCCATCTCCACTCACCATAAATCACCATTGTTTAATTAGCATTTAGCACCCAATCAATTCTAAGGTAAATCTCTATGCATCAACAAGAAAATAAGAAAAATGAATGTTTCTGAGGCATTCAAGTCACGAAGCAGGAAAAGCCTGCTCAGTGATCATGGTCTTAGGAATGGCTTGTTGAGAATACCATATGATCAAACTAGGAAGATGCCTATGGAATTGTTACCCCCACCTAATTCAAGCCATATCCATAAATCCTTGACTTTGAAGCAGCGGAGAACCGGATCAGTTTCGAGCACAGTAACTAAGCTCGGTATCATGGGCGGATCCATGTTATGGCTAGGGGTGTCCATGGACACCCCTAGCCCCCAAAAAAAAAAAAAATTTCTATTTAAAAAGTGGTTGATTTAGTAACAATATTGATTAATGGACAGCCCTAAAAAAAAAAAAAATAGTGTATATTAGTAACGAGGTTAATTTATGGACACCCCTATTTCAAATATCTGAATCCGCCACTGCTCGGTATGTCTTATTAACCCCCCCGGGGGGGAAGTTCTTTGAACACTTCTCATGGTTTGAAAGCGGGGATTCTGATTTGTTTATATACAAACACAGTGATAGAAAAACCTGGTTTAAGAGCTAAAATTTTACTAGCAGGAGGTGTGGAGAATTTGTTCAGACAAGTCTTTAAGGTAAGAGAAGGCGAGCAGTTGTTGAAGGCTTCCCAGTGCTGTTTATCCACCACAGCGGGCCCCATTGAAGGCTGCCTCTTCATCTCCACTTACAGAGTTACCTTCTGGAGTGACAGACCAATTGCCAAATACTACTCCCCAGCAGGAGAGTTGCTTAGATTCCATTACAAGGTAATTAATCTCATAGTACTTAATCATGCCTTTTTTTATAATTATGAAATTTGAAGGGTTTTTTTTTTCTTTTTACTAACATAAATGTTTTATTATTAAAAATGAATGCAGATAATGATCCCCTTAAATAAGATCAAAAGTGTCAGTGAGAGCAAAATTATGGGAAAGCCTTCCCAGAAGTACCTTCTAGTAACAACAGATGATTTTGAGTTCTGGTTCATGGCATTCTTAAACTACAAGAGAACTTTCAGATGTCTACAACAAGCTGTATTCAAATCCTTGATTTGACTTACTACTCATTCACGATGGAAAAAAACATTTTGTTTTTCTACAGAAGTCTCGGCTTCGCTTAGATAGATGTACATGATAATTGTAATTGTAAATTCTAATTCACTAGGATGGATTAGTTTTTCTCCCTCCAAGTTGTCTCAAACAGCATCAGCTTGTTACATGCTGATTTGTAACATATCAGCTGAGTTTATTTATCAATGATATGCCCCCGAATTTGCAAGTTGGTCCATCACTACCATATTTTGAGTGAGTCGACAATTGTTGATTCCCTTAGTTATGATTCAAATTGTTGGCCAGGCCTAATGTTTTAGGCCCGACGGCCACTAAGGCCGCTTAGTGCGGCTTCCCTTATTGATCCCCCAACCAATGTAAGGAGGTTTCAGGGGATCAATTAAGGTTACACACATAACACAGAAACCATGTACTCTTCCCTCCCCTCTCACGGCTACCCAATCATCCACCGGGGTTTCGAGTCTAGGTAGTGAACCCTAAATGCGACTTCAGTAGCCGCCTCACATTCAGTGCCGATGTGGGCTATTCCCGACAGTCAACTTCCGCAATCCAGGTTAGTCCTATTTGTTTAACAGTGGTATCAGAGCCAAACTGATCGGATTAGTCCTGTTTAATACGTTTAAGATCTAAGTAATAAGCATTCTTAGGTTCTGAGAACATGACTGCATAATTAGTTACTTAGTTTTTGTAATTATGCAATCAAAAGCATGCTTTTGTGATTCTAATGTCTTGAATTGGCTAAAGATTAAATATTTAGTCATAACACTGATTATTTGTTAATCTGTGCCATCCAACATAGTTACCATCAACAAGCTTTAGTTTATTCTAAACATATATTAATAGAATAAACTACCCATTCTAGACTGCTTAATATGGTTATGTCCTGCAAGCATTTTTTTTAATTCGGTTATGTGTTAATCTGAGACTATTATGTGAGTAACATGATTAGTCGATTAATCATCGTTCTTTATACGATTAGAAAGCATGAATCCTTATATTGCAAAGTGTAATCGAGTTTTTATTCAACAATCCAGATTCATGGATTTGTATCCCTTGTGAAATCCGTGTGCCCAGTTAGTATGATTGTGGATGTGTATGCCTTATGCTATCATCATGTTTAAACAACCATAACTAGTCTTGAGTGCTAAATCCAGAAGGCATGACCACTCATACTACTGAGTCTGATTATCATGAGTTCATGAAGCATGTTTTGTATGCAGTTGTTTTATTTAAAACCCAGATCTGAAAACCCTAATCCAAGAATTCATGATGGATTTTGATTCATCGAATGTTTAATTTAAAATCAGATAAACACTAGAGCCAAACCCAAAACACTAATCCTTCAATGCCTGATTCTCGACCTTGGCTCAGATTAAACAATAAAAAAGAGGTGTAGAAATCGGAAATAAGGGGACTCGAACTATACCCATCAGATGACACCATGGAGGGGTGCCATGTGGCTAATACGTGCAGCCGGCGAAGGTCGTTTCATGATCTTTTTCCTCCCAAAACCCCCCATCATTGCCGATCTATGCAATCTTGAAGAGACAGAGTTGCAAAAACACCACTCCGAGAGGCATGTGAGACCACGCGCCACCGCCTCAGTGGCGCGTCTGGCGTGTGGACGTCTTCCCTAGGCTCAATTTAGGCCGATCTACACCATGGTATCCTCGATTCTTATTGGATTAACGTAGATCAAGGCTCGTGGGATTTTTCTTTTTTGGGGGTCGGTGATGGTTTTTGCATCACTTGGGTGGTTTGAAGAAACCGAGAATGGCGGTGGTGGCTGCCGTAGCCACGGCATCAAAACTCAAGAAAGGAGCTTGGTGCTCCATTTTCTGAGCATGGCATCGAGGGGCAGGTCGAGAGTAAGAGAGAGAATTCGAGAGGCAGGCAGAGAAAGACCGAGAAGAGAGAGAGAGAATAGAGTGTTTTAGGGCTAGTGACTTAAGTGAGTAAGTCTCACTTATTTATGCCAGGGTGAGGTTAACTTGGATGGATTCGTTTTTGTGCCCATTTTTGTTATTACCAGGTTTGGCCGTTTTTCTTTTAAAAAAGGGAAAGCAAACGGAGGTCCTGGTTTTATTTTGGTCTTGGTGGGCCGATTTGTTTGGCCCAATTTTTTATTTGGGTAGTTTTTTATTTGAGCCAACTTTGGTACTGTTTTTAATTTGGACCGTCAAATATCTGCTCCCATGATAATAGAAATTTGTTTTATATGTTGAAAGTGGCCACTATTTTTGTTATGAGTTATATTTTTTTTGGATCTTTATTCTCATATTATTATTGTTGATAGTATAAAATTTTGGAATTGATTATATAACTTTGTGTTATATATATTAAAACAAAATGAAGTCATGTTAAATGAATTAGTTTGATAAAAATTACGTAAATATATATTTATGTAATTAAAAGTGAATATTTTTATGATAGTCACTAAACTGAAATGTTAATTAGTTTAACAAACATTTAAGGAAATTCTACGGAGTTATCTTGAGCAAACTCCTAAATTCACATCCATGGGTAATGATGATGTAGAATTTTAAAAGGCATGATGTATAACTACGTGTGATGCATCGAGAAAAATAAACAAATTGTTTTAGTAATAGGACATATGAATTAGTTTCATATAAAATAAAAAATTGTGTAAATGTGTTTTATATGGCTGAATGGGAACTTTTAGTATGATGTATAATAATGTATTACATTCTAAATAGACAAATTATATGAATTCATTTCACTTTGATTAAGGTCAGTAACATTATATGGATGTGTCCCGTATAATTACTACATGTAATTCTTTTTTTAGTTGATATGCCATGAAATAGATCTTTAAATGACATGTTAATGACTATATAAATTCATTTTATATAACTTCGTGTAAATTTGTTTTACATGATTAAAACTAAATATCTTTGTGATATTTCTAGACGTGTTAATTAGTTTAACAAATTGTGTGCTCCATAAGTTTCGTTTTATGGGAAAACTCAGTAATTAAATTATAAAAATTCCTAATTCATGCTTGCATGTGATGATTATTAGCTTAGCGAAATTTTCAATCATACAACATGAGCGATGGAGTTTTTGATAATTTAATTATCTAAAAAAATGCCTAATGTCCATTTTTAAATATATACTTTCAGATATGATAATTAAAATATAATTGGTGATTAGTTTGTCAATGAAGAGCTAGATGGCATTAACTATAATACTTAGTGTTAGAAGATTTAGCTTCTTCCAAATAAACTTAAAGTATTAGGATATTCGACAACTTTTAAAGTCTCCTAAGATGGGCAAAGATGTGAATAAGATAGATGTAACTATTTGTGAGCAGTATCAAGAGAAAGGCTAATAGTATACCATGAATGGCTCGAGGAAGGATCGACCAGCATGCTGGCTATGTGGTATTGCATGCATGATGATCTGGCAAGGGGATTTAAAAGCTATCTCACTGTTGAGAACTTATGGGATCAGCTTGACATCTGGTTTTGACCAAATTCATCCCCTTCTCAAAACTCGAAACCTAAGGATGGTATTACCAGAAGAGTAAAAGGTCAAGGTCAATAGAGAGTAGAATGTAGCGCGTGTGAAGTGTTATAACTGTGAAAAAAAGAAACCCACTGCTTGGAATCGTCCCAAACTAAGGTACCTTCTTTCATAGTTACACCTGAATAACATGTGTACTCCCAAGTAGTAGTTACCAAACTTTCTTCCTTAGTGGACTGTAGACATGGGAGCAACCAAACACAAAGTTTAGGACTGAGCTGATTTTGTGAACCTTCATCGCTACCCGATGGGTTCATAAACTGTTGTCTTAGGGGACGACAGCGAGGAACATGTCCTTGACATAGCAACATGTCAACTCAGACCCCGTGAAGGAAATAAGTTGTTCCTCCACGACGCTCTCAACGCTCTTAGGGTGCTACGTACCTTCGTACCTTTTAGTTCGTATATTAGTTTTCCCTCTTGATTTTTGTCTACCTCAACATCTTCCATCTTTGTCGCTTTCTTTGAACTATGTTTTTAGGCATACTTGACTTGACCATAAGGGTCAAAATAGAGTGAATAAGCTAACTAGAGATGATCCTTTAGATCAACTCACTAAGGTTAAGTTGCCTAAGTGAGTAATATCTAGTAAGCAAAGTAAAGCCTTTTGGTAAGGCTTCTAAAGCATCTACTCCCTTATAATAAGTCCACTCAGGCATTTACGGACCCATGAATGTTAAGGTATGTCATGGGGCTATCTATTTCATTACCCTTATAGACGCTTATTCATGAAGTGGGTATGCGTACCTACTATCTCATCGTTGTGAGGCACTCGATATGTTGAAATGCTTCGTAACAAAAGTAGAGACTCAATTAGAACAAAGAGTTAAAAGTCTTCGGACTGATCGAGGTCATGGATACCTCATCTGATTGGTTCAGAGAGTTCTGTGAGGAAAAAGGTATATAAAGACAGCTAACAATTTCACGCATCCCACAACAAAATGGTGTTACGGACTGCAGGAATCGTACATTGCTTGACATGGTCAAGTCAATGATGGCACATGCAAAGCTCCCAATCAGTTTTAGGGAGATAAGTTGCTCACGACAACCTATATACTTAACCGTGTGCCAAGCAAAAGTATACCTGCCATACCATATGAGTTATGGTTTGGTAAGAAACTATCCTTGAACCATTTACGCCCATGGGGTTCGGCCGGCTATGTGCATAACCCAACCAACACACATGAAAAACTTGGTCCAACAGCCACCAAGATGATGTTCACTAGATATCCCGCACAATCTAATGAACATGAATAGATTCCCGTAATGTCGACTTTCTTAAGAATGAGTTCCCAAACATTGGTGAAAATTAAGAAAAATGTTGAACTATTTGAGTTACAACAAGACATCCAACCATCTTTCAGTGAGGGGGAGAATTTGGACTCTAACCAAGTCATCGAAGATAGTATGTCTCACCTACTCGAAAGGGATGGGGGAGACTTGTCTACTCAGGAGAATCAATCTCCTATACATGAGGAGAGTCAGTCTATGAATGAGGTCCATCCTCAAGCTGTAGTTCCCGAATATGTGTGTTAGTTCACATGCTCAGGATCCCACACCCTAAAGAGATAGTGGGAGTGAGTCTCCACATGTTTAAGGTCTCACACCTCTTAGAGAAAGGAGGAGGGATGCCAGGGATAGTAGGAATGATTCTCCACAAGCTTACGGTCCCACACCTCTTAGAGAAAGGGGGAGGGATGCCTCATCTAGGCAGACAAACAGGGAAAGTCCCATGATCCGAAGGAGTAAGTGTGAAAAATTTCCTCGATGATATTTCCAAATCGAAGAGGCGATATTCTTGTACACTCCCTTGGAAATTGAGAAGCCTACCTCTTATCAAGAGGGGATTGACTCACCAAGCCACAAAAAGTGGATGGACACCATGAGGGATGAGATGGACTCGATGGTGAGAAATAAGATTTGGGAACTCGTTGATCTTCCACCCTAATATAAGTCTATTGGAAACAAATGGATTTTCAAGATAAAATGTTGGGCAGATAGTTCGATCGGTGAGTTCAAAATCCATTTAGTGGCAAAAGGATTTACATAAATTAAAGGTGTAGACTATGAAGAGACATTTTCTCCTATGGTGAGATTTGTCTCTATTCACCTGATCCTAGCCATGGTTGCCCATTTGGACTTAGAGTTGTTTTAAATGGATATAAAGACTGCTTTCCTCCATGGTAGCTTTGAGGAAGATATCTATATGGATCAACCTATTGGTTTTGTATCAAAGGGACAAAAGAATAAGGTGTGTTATCTTAAAAGGTCCATATATGATCTTAAGTAATCTTCCAAATCTTGGTACTTAAGATTCCATGAAGCTATAACTTCATTTGGCTTATCCATGATTTCAGAAGAGCACCGTGCGTATGTCAAAAGATTAACCAGGGGGATTACATTTCTTATCCTATACGTTGACGATATACTACTGGCTGGGAACAACTTCGAGATGATCAAAGCCACTTAGAAATGGCTGCCCTCTGCCTTTAAGATGAAGGACATGGGTGAAACCAGGTATGTCCTGGGTGTGGAAGTAATAAGAAATCGTCCTAAGAAACTTTTAGGTATGAGCCAAAAGGTATATATCAAGAAAGTCTTAGAACAGTTCCATATGCATTATTCTAAACCCCTAGACACTCCAGCTGAAGGGTTTAACCTTGAGTCTTGACCAATGCCTAAAAACAGACAAAGAAAAGGAGGAAATGAGTAATGTCCCTCACGCTAGTGCTGTAAAAAACTCAACGTACGCCATGTTATATGCACCGCCTGACACTTGCTTTGCGGCTGGCTTGGTAAGTCGTTACCCGAGAAACCCAAGACTTGCACATTGGCAAGTTGTCAAGAGAGTCAAGCGATACCTTCATGGTACAGCTGACTTAGTCTTATGCTATCAAGGGAGATTTCAAGTTGAGAAGATCCTCAAAATATCGATTAAGGTGGTGACTCAGAAGAATCTAAGTCAACCTCAGGACATGCCTTCACCCTGGGTGGGAGAGCCATGTCATAATGCAGTAAGAAGTAATAACTGCATAACAATGTTAGCTATAGAGGCAGATTGTGTGTCAGTATAGAAATAAAAGACATTGCCATAAAGTATATGTGCACCAAGAAGGTGTTTATGTCCCTTTTGACTAAACCTATTCCTAGTGACACGTTCGAAACTCATTTGTCAAGTTTTGGAATTCGCATGGTTCAGTTTCGGGACATATCTTATCATGTGATGGACAAGGTTCTTTGCAATGAGCAAAATGCTCATAAATTATTGCTACGCGTTAAGCATATTGAAATGTCATAGGCTTCTGATTGGCCTAGTCACATAGGTAATCGCCTTGATGCTTGAATAGCCGGCAGGATGAGACTGAATCATATTGGCACGGAGTGTGCAATTTTGATTACTCATACTGGAAGTGTATGAATGTGATAAGATATAGTCACTTTAGTAAGTCTAAGATGAGACTCGCGGGAGTCGAATATGAGTTATGATTTCCTGTTGAAGCTTTAAAAAGCCAAATCTAGAGTGTCGAGATTGACATGTAGTGCGTTAATCTAGTGGCTCAGGTTAGATTTTTGGGTGAAAATCTAGACTGATAATTTGCATGGCATATAGAGTGACGAGCCCAGTTGAGTGGGAGCTATGTTATGACACACGTCTCATACTGTGTGTGCTTAAAAGGCGACCATACACAGAGTGACAATTGATGTCTGTATCTTCCATCACTGTGTGATCCTATAGACGATGACCCTTTGACTTAAAGCTATGATACGAAGTCAAAGTTTGATGTTGTTACTTTAATATGTTTCTCAAGGGCCATGATGTATACGGTTCAACAAGAACATGTTACGAAAGCAATCAGGCTAAGATGCAATATCATGAGTGTTTAAAGAAAAATCTATCCATCATCACCAATTGGGCGATTATATTAAGCATATAATCATATGATATATCATGGCATAAGGGATTGGAGATGCCACTGGTGATGTTCTGGATGATTAGGGGTATTATATTTTGTGAAAGTGCTATGTTAGTTAAATACTAACTTAATATAGCACTAATTGTTACTTTTCAGTCGCACATTCTATTCCTGGTATGAAGCATAATGAGTTGTTATTCATGGAGAGCATGCGTTTTGCGACCTATGTGGCTGAGTGGGAGCTGTTGATTGAGCCTAAAGTTTTACGCCCAATGGCCACTATGGCCGCTTAGGGGGGCTTCCTTTATTATTCTCCCAACCTATATAAGGAGGCTTTATGGGATCAATTAGGGTTACACATGTAAAACAGAAATCACATACTCTCTCGCCCCCTCTCATGGTTGCCCAATCATCCACCAGGGTTTCGGGTCTAGGGCGTGAACCCTAAAGGTGACTCTGAGAGCCACCTCACATTCAGCACCAACGTGGGCTATTCTCGACTATCAACTTCCACAATCCAGGTTAGTCCAATTTGTCTAACACAAATTATTGTGAATGCAAAAACCTTTCACAAATAACAGCTGAATTTAAATCAGTCTCTCCATGTGACGACGAAAGATATATGACAGTATCAAAATGTCGAAGCTAACATGACATTTCTTCTTTAGCTCTTCTGCAACGATTCCAGCATTGCTTGGAGGGATAATCTTATACCAAATAATGGTTGGTGTAGCCTATGTTATTTATTAATTCGGAATAAAGGGCAAAATCATGATAATTTGGAGTTGGAATAAAATATATTGATTGAGGCAATGATCTAAAGTGTTAAGCGAATATAGGCTAGCACTTGGGTCAACAAATCAAAAGTGTTATCTGGAAGCTACTACATGTTGAATTTTATTTGTTTATCGTGGGTTCACACAAGGCAAGTGTGATTGGACTTTGTGGATAAGTCCAAATGACATCCATTTATTGCTGTCAGTGGTTGCCCAATAAAAGCATCTATAACTAGGTCCTTGACTATTGAAATTTTATCTCATTTGACAGGATCAGATCGTTTTGTATTTATTACCCAAATATAGTTTCTTGGAATTGGTGGATAAGATAAATTAGGAATATGTCTAACCAGTTTTTTTTCTTTTAACTGATGGATAAGACAAATGACTAATGTGTTTTCGTCACTTTTGCTTTGCTATATAATCCAACACATGCTGTATTCCCAACTTAGTTTTTTTAATCAATTTCCCAAAATTTATGAAAAGAAACTCTCTCAAATTTACTAATTGAGAGAGCTATAACTTTGAATTATTCTGAAACTGTATTTCCAGAATCCTTCAGCATACTTATGGTGGGGGTAAATAACACTTTAAAAAGAGTGTTATCACAATTCAAAATCTTTAATCATACCCACTGTCTTATCAATTTGAGAGTGTTATTTTGCAATGAAGTTTGGATCACAAGTAGTATTATCTTTGATGAATCAAGACTTTATCAAGTTGGAATGATTTGATGTTACAAACTATGGTATATGAAAGGTTCAGATGACTTTTCTCTTAACATCCCTAAAAATCTACTATATTCTAGACCCAAATCTTCCCGTAATTCCATAAAAGAAAGATGGTGAAGATGCTGGACTGGAGGAAACAAGGACAAAGCATCAAAAAGATCAACTGTTCTATAGAGGTCACATTTTGCATTGTGTGTTTGATCATCTATACAATCTCTATTCATCACTCAGTCACCCACAACAATTTGACCTCATTGGAGATCAAAAAATACCAATGCAAAACAAAGGAGAGATAAGTTTTTGATTTCGCAGTACTTTGAATTTTCTATAGCCAATGACAAGCCTATAATGGATTAAGCTCATGATTTATAAGCTATTGTAAATCGATTCAAGGATCTGAAAGTTGATATTTTTAAGGCATTGCAAGTAGGGGCAATTATTGCAAAATTGTCATCTACTTGGAATGATTTTAAGAAAAAGTTGTCGTATACTACTAAAGATTTATCCTTAGAGCAGATTTTAAAATATTTACGAATTGAAGAGGAAACTCGAGTTCAATTTAAGAAGCAAATGCATGGAAAATATAACTCTAAGGTTCATTATGTTGCTGAAATTCCCAAAAGAATACATGGAAAAAGAGGAAGAATTTTTAGGGAGAAGCCTCTAAAACCAAGAAGGCACAGCAAGAAGTTGTGAAGAAGTGTCATTATTATAAGCAAATGGCCACCTCATTAGAGATTGTCCAGTGTTGAAAAAGAAGAAATAGGATGCTACAAACACAAAGAAAAATGATGGCAATGTAGCTAATGTCATCGAGAATCAAACCACTGGTGAGATAACAGTCATGGTTTCTGATCTTGACATTACATGATTTCCAAGTTGAATATGGCTATAGTTAAAGACTCCAATGATTGGTGGTATGATTCTGGAGCCAGCATATATGTTTGCAACAATAAGGCTCACTTCAAGGAGTATAAAGAGGTCAATGATGGTAGAGAAGTGTTGATCGGAAACCACAATACCGCCAAGGTCTTGGAAACGGGAAGTATGGAGATGCAATTTACATCTGGAAAGAAAGTCACACTCGTGAATGTTCTTCACGTTCTCGAAATAAGGAAGAACTTACTTTTTGCTGATATGTTTTGTAAGAATGGGCTTAAGGCCGTACTTGAGCCCAACAAATTGATCTTGTATAAGAACAGTGTATTTGTTGGGAAGGGATACTCATGTGATGGGATGTTTAAATTAAATATAAATAATATGATGAATGTTTCTGCTTATATTGTTGATTGTCCTTTATTTCTATGGCATGAACATTTAGGACAAGTTAATTTTAGATAGACCAAACATAGTTTGATTAATTGTAATAGCCATGAGATAAAAGAATGTGAAATTTGCGTACAAGCCCAAATGACCCGATTACCTTCTCCTAAATCCCAAAGAAACTCTGAAATACTTGATTTAGAACATCCAAATATCTGTGAAATGAATCGTACTTTAAGATGAGGTAGAAAAAGGTATTTTATTACATTTATAAATAATTGTTCTAGTTACACTTATGTTTATCTCATGAAAACCAAAGATGAGGCATTTGATATGTTCAAAATTTACAAAGTTTTAGTTGAAAATCAAATTGGAAAGAAAATTAAAATCCTTTAGAATGATAGAAGCAGGGAATATTTTCCACGAGTTCTCATTATTTTGTGAAGTGAATAGGATGATACATCAAAAAACTACCCCTTATACACCCTAACAAAATAGCTTAGTGGGAAGAAAAAAGTAGGACTTTGATGAAAATGGTCAATACCATGATTTTGAATGCTAAATTGCCAATGAATTTATGGAGTGAAGCTTTACATGTTAGATATCATATGTATAATAGAATACCTTCAAGAAAATATAAAGTTTTCCCTTATGGGGTGTGGAAATGATGGCATCCCTATCTTAATTACATAAAAGTACGCAGGTTGTGTTGCGTACTATAGAGTGTATGATCCTAAAAGATCAAAATTATGACCAAAAGCCACCAATAGTGTGTTTGTAAGATACTCTAAAAATTCTACAGCATATCGATTGTTAGATTTGAAATCCAATGTTGTTGTGGAGTCAAGAGATGTGAAGTTTCTTGACGAAAAATTTATAAATGACTCTTTCAATAAACATAGAGAAGTAATGGTTCAAGATTTAAGTAATTTTGATCCATCTACATCTACTAATCAAAAGCGTAAATCTATTGAAATAGTGAATGAACTAAGAAGAAGTCAAAGAGTTAGAAAAGAAAAATCTTTTCGTTCTGACTTTGTTTCTTCGGATGATGTTTTACACTTAGCAGAGGGAAGTACAGGAGAGGTACCAAGTAAAATACCTATTGCGTTGAATACTAAAAGTGAATCTAGAACTTTCAGAGAAGCTATGGCTTCTAGAGATTCTGCCTTTTGAAAAGAGGCTATAAACGATGAGATGGACTCATTATTATATAATAATGCATGGGTCCTTCTGGATTTGCCGCTTGGGTCAAAACCAATAGGTTGTAAATGGGTATTTAGAAAATATAATATTGATAATTCCATATAGTGTTTTAAGACGAGATTGGTGGCTCAAGGCTTCACTTAAAAGGAAGGTATTGGTTATTTTGATACCTATGCACCCATGGCTAGAATGACATTCATTAGGATAGTATTAGCCTTAGCATCTATTTATAAGTTGGAAGTGCATCAAATGGATGTTAAGATTGCATTTTTGAATGGCAATTTAGATAAGTAATGTACATGAAACAACCCAAAGGATTTGCCATCCCTAAAACTGAGAATATAGTTTGTAAACTAGTTAAATCACTTTATACTCTAAAGCAAGCACCAAAGCAATGACATGAGAAATTTAACTTTGTGGCTTTATCATATGCCTTTCAACACAATAGCATTATAGGTGTATTTATACCAAGTTTAATGATCAATATGGCCTGATAATTTGTCTATATGTGGATGACATGTTGATTATTAGCACAAATAAGAAAGGTGTTGATGAGACTGAGAGGTATTTATCCTCAGAATTGAAGATGAGAGATCTTAGTGAATCTTATGAATTAAAATGCATAAATATGGTGGGGGTTTTGCTCTAAGGCAATCGCACTATGTGAACAAAATTCTTAATAAGTTTCAGCATTTGCACTTTAAAGAAGCTAATATGCCGTATGATGTTGCTTATAAAGTTGAAAAGAATACAGGAAGGTCAGTTTCTCAATTAGAATATACTAGTGTAATACGAAGTCTCATATACGCCATGCACTGTGCTAGACTTGATATCACCTCTACTATTTGCAAACTTTCGAGATACACTAGTAACCCTAGTGTTGAGCATTGGAATGCCATTAGCAGGGTGTTTGAGTATTTAAAAAAACTATATACATGACACTTCACTACAGTGGCTTTCCTTCACTTTTAGAAGGATACTTGGATGCTACTTGGATAACTAGCTGGGGGGAAATTAAGTCGACATCTGGTTGGGTTTTTACTCTAGTGGGTGGAGCCATATCTTGGCCTTTAAAGAAGTAAACATGCATAGCTCATTCAACCATGGAGTCAGAATTTGTTGCACTAGCAGCTCCAGGCAAAGAAGCGGAGTGGCTGAGAAATCTTTTGTTGGATTAAAGTTGTGACCACAACCGGTGCCGATTTCTTTGCATTGTGATAGTGATGCAACAATGTCTAGAGCATTTAATAAGATATATAATGGAAAATCTAGACATATTAGTCTTAGCATGCCTATATTAGGCAATTAATTTCTGGAGGTGTAATCACCATTGTGTATGTAAGATCTTGTAATAACGTGGTCGATCTGTTTACAAAAGCTCTCACGAGAGAAATGGTGAAATCTAACTCTAGTGGAATGGGTTTAAAATCATTCATATGAATCACCGGTACCAACTCTTTGTCTAGTTTGATTAGTTAAAGAGTTATATGGGTAATAACAAACCACTGATAAGTGATTAGATTTTGCACTATATCAATTATTTAGTGTATCTTTGAGGTTGAATGTTTACATTCTTAATGGAATCCATTTCATTAATTTGCAGTAATATGGGTTTCATCTATATGAATAATGTGAGATTGTGTTGTCTCGAAAAAAGTCAAATACTTTTGTATATTATTCACAAATCTAGGATTGAGCACATAGCCATATGAGTGCTAAGATTTCAATAAATTTGAAATTGATGCATAGAAATATGCGTGTGATTTGTCTGGTGATAACTTGTAAATATGGTTTAAGTAATCAAGTCATCATTAATTTAGTTATTACCTTGATAAATTTACACTAATTGGAGGTTTAAATCTAGCGATACCTTCTTTATGCATATTTTTAGTTGAAATAAACATCATAGCCTAAGTAGGGGATTGTTGGTGTAGGTTATGTTATTTATTAATTGGGAATAAAAAATAATTAAGGGAAAAATCATGATAATTTGGAGTTGGAATAAAATAAATTGAGGGAATGATCTAAAGTGTTAAACAAGTATAGGCTAGCACTTGGGTCAAGAAATCAAAAGCAAATGTACATCATGTTATCTGGGAGTTATTACATGTTGAATTTGATTTGTTTATCATACGCCCGTGCAAGACAAGTTTGATTTAAACTTTGCGGATAAGTACAAATGGCATCCCTCTATTGCTGTCAATTGCTACCCAAAAAAAGTATCTATGACCAAGTCCTTGGCTACTGAAATTTTATTTCATTTGATAGGATCAGATCATTTTGTATTATCCAAATTTAGTTTTTCAGGACTGGTAGATAAGACAAATTAGTGATGTGTCTAATTAGCTTTTCTGAACCAATTGACAAGACAAATGACTAAGGTGTTTTTGTCACTTTTACCTTGCTATATAATCCAACACATGCTTTATTCCTGACTTAATCTTTTTAATCAATTTACCAAAATTTATTGAAAGTAACTCTCCAAAATTTGCTGATTGAGAGAGTTGTAACTTTGAATTATTCTAAAAGTGTATTTGCCAAACCCTTCAGCATACACATAGTGGGGGCAAATAACCCTTTAAAGAGAGTGTCATCACGATTCGAAGTCTTCGATCATACACACTATCTTATCAATAATGCAACTGAGAAGTTCAAACTTATTTAACTGCTACAATATATGGCCACTAGAAAGCATTAAAAACTCTTAAGTACATGGAACTCTATACAAGTAGTTAGACGAACACAGAAAGATCTTGCAAATTTCGGATCAGGCTGCCAACTTCTATGGGTTTTTGTAGTTTTTGGCCCAAATAAAGGATGAGTTTCCATGCCCACATCTAAGCATCTTATCCAATGCGTTTACCATATAACTCATCATTTCTTTGTGTGATCCTTAGAGCTGAACTTAGGGCATCTGAGTAGGTGCTTGATAAATGCCTGGACGGGGCCAGTAAAGAACCAAGCATTCTAAGCCGACGGAAGTTCTGCACCATTTCTCATTTTCTTTTGTTTTAATAGTTGCATTTAACTTGTTTCTTTTGAAACTCACATTGACACAAACTATGCTGTACAGGTCTCATGGACCGATCAGAATAAACCTAACTACTAAATAGTTAGACCAGAGCATGTTTACAACTCCCCTTTCAGCAGCCCATCAGTTTTCGGGGTGTTTCCTTCTATAAGAGGCATGACATCTGCATCTCATTTATGTTGTAGTGAAGCAATACAGATCCACAAAAGAAATAGTATGTGGATTTCTTTCCATCCTATAGAATTTTGTGTTTTACATCCAATATTAAAGACTCCTTCAATGTCATTGCCTACGAGATCAATTCAAAGAAATCTTCCGATAAATGAACTCCTGGCTTTAGATGCCTCTTACTCGTACCTAAGTTAATTTTAAACGCAAGTTTTTCCAAACATGTTAGCAAAAGAATTAAATAACAAAACTACAGAAACTAGTGAACCTGTTTAGGAATTTGAATTTGCTGGGTGTACGAGAAAGAAAAGCAGGTAAAGAAAGAGGCTGATTTTATTAGGTTGGCTAATCTCTTCAGACTGGATATATTATCTATAACTAATGCATTGATTCTTTCTCAACATGTCTTTCTCTTCGTGTTACATCAAACTCCCATTCTTTTCTTCCTAGCTGTTCTTTATACTCTCTAAAATAAATTTTATGGGTTTTTGGACATAAACTCTTTGCCTCTTAAAATAGAAACGATATGTCCAAACCCTATATTAGTAGGATTCATACTGGGTGGCTTTTAGCTGACTTGATTAATTTTTAAAGGATTTCCAATCTCATGACAGTACTGCTTGTCATTGTCGGCACATAGATCATTGTTACGTCCAATATCTAGAAAAGTTGCATTGCATGAAATCTAGGAATATAGCCTTTAAACGACCATGCCATTCACCACACACATATCATATTTCATATTGGGGAAGGAAAGAACATATATGATATTTAAAAAAAAAGAGAGAAAGAGAGAGAGATATAGAAAGGGGACGGAAGCAGAATGATGAATGTCAACAACTCTCCATGTCAGATAAGCAAAATTATGAATTAGCACCAAAGATTGAAACAAAATCAAATCTGCTTTATTATCATCACAGAGTTAGTTATATCAGCCATTAGTTGGATGAGTTTTGCACGTGATTTACCAACTGAAGACTACTAGCAAGAGTTTGTTAGTTTGTTATTTCTGCTGTAAACCACTTTTTTCGCCAAGTCTATTGTTTCCCTCCTTTATAACCTCGCTGATTGTTGCAAGGAATCATCTATAAACTGAATTGAATTATCTTCAGTCTCTCTCTCCGATTTGTAGGGCCAGTCAACGATCCCTAAAACCGTTCCTGATAACTGCTCACGACCCGAGAGAGATCGGGGTGTTACAGATGGTATCAGAGCTGACCGGTGACCGTGACCTGCGCCAGTGGATGGAGAGTCCATGGGCAATCACCTAGTGGGATAAAGATACTGGGTGTGGACTGCCAGTTAAGAGGATCCTTAAGTCGGTTGGTTAGTGAGGCACAATGAGGACGTTGTGCGCTTCAACTGGGAGTGATTATAACACCCCGAGTGTGGCTTAAAAGGATCGAAGTGATGACTTATATCACGAAAGGTGCACCTTTCTTTTCGGGAAGCCAACTCTTGAGAACTCTGTAGTCAATTGCACTTGCCGGGAAGCAATCTTGGGATGGGTGGCCTCCTGGAAAGTTTCCTAGGCAGCATCTGAGAGTGAAGGAAACACACCGGAAAGGCTTGTGGTAATTTGTGGGGCCAGTCAACGATTCCTAAAGCCGTTTCTGGTAATTACTCGCGACCCGGGAGGGGTCGGGGTGTTATATATATATATATATATATATATATATATATATATATATTATTTCGTAGCTGCTAATTCAACTTCAAAGCTCTATTGTAGCCTGAATCTTCTTCTAGTTAGTCACTGCTGGAAGATTGATATCATTTGGTATTTGAGTATTTGGTTAAGAAAGCCCTAACTCTTGATTTTCGATTGATAGGTTAGATAAATCCCCAATCACTCCAACTTCATTGGTCATTACAAACAGGGCACAATCGCTTCATGCTAAATCGATAAATTGGGATGATTCTATAATTAATCTTATCTACATATTTGAGTTCAAGACTTTGAATTGGTACTCCCTCATTGTTCAAAAACTACGTTTGCAATTGATCGGAAGAAACTAGAGGAATTTTATCGAGGATTGCAACATTCTTGGGTAGAATTTCAAAAAGAAATGAAGGATCAGATATTATGTCATAAAGAACAGCAGAAGAGAATCAACAATAAACTTAGTGAGTTGATCGCTGGATTAAGTAGGCAAGCATTACAGATTTCAAGAAGAATGAATGAATCCATGAGTTCATCACTGAGAGCTTTAGGATATTCATGAGTATCCAAGGAAAACATTAATATGTGAACAATTCTTTTAGATGGATTGGCGCAATTCACATTAAAAAGAAAACATTAATTTGGTGTCAAACTTACGTGAATCCAATCCTTATTAGACAATTGCCATCGTGGAGGGCTTGCAAGCGAGCAATCTCAAAGAGACTTGGTAAGAAACCCTTTGACAACCCATTAGCTGAATTAATGCAACTAAGAAAAGTAGCATCTATTGAAAAAAAATGAAGACTCATTTGATGCCTTATTGACTAGAATTGATGATTTGCCTATGAGGCACGCCATAAGTTGTTTGAGTGGATTATTTGCTAAAATAGAAAGTGTAATAAATTTGCCACATTGCATGATGCTTATTATCTAGCTAAGTTTTAAGGGGCCAACCTATTGAATTTGAAGCGCGTGAGATCCAAAATTAAAATAAGTAACATTGACCAAGAGGAATTTTAAGAGATAAATTATATTTTCACTATTTCAGGATAATATACAAACAACACTTCCTGTTTACAAGTGCTAATTACTAACACCTATAAACGGACCGCTTCATACACGCCTTCCCTGAATGTGTTTTCCAGCAATTACTAGTTGCTCCCTACACTCACCCTTTGTCACCAAACTCTCTCTTCATATCTTTCCCGATCGTATGTTGTGTAATGTCACTTCACTATGTTTTTAATCAGCTTCTCCATCCTATTTATAGAGAAAACTAATGACTTTGTTTCCAAAGGTTCTACCACGCATTAGCTTCCAAATGTCCAAGCTCTTGACTTTCAAAGACTAACCATTAAGGGCCATGACTCTTAAATCCATCCACTGGCCTATTAATGCTTGTTTGACTACCTTGGCCACAAATTCTCAAAGCACCAACTAGCATGTCAGTTGCATTTGAATTAATTTGTTACTATTTTTTTATTTTACCTTTTTTATTTTTATCAATCCTAGTAATCTCCACCATGATAAAATCAATACTGATAGCTCCACCTGGCATGATCCATCAAGGTCACAACCACCTTCAGCTGAAGAAGCAAACTCCACTTGCTTCCTCCTTTCTACCTATCGTCTTGCAGCTCCGCACATCTGCACATTCCCACAAATTTGTATAAGCCACTAGACATTTTCCCTTTCAAGACCACCGTAGCTCCTTTGGAGACCTTCAAAACTCTACCTTAGGATGAATACTGGTGGCTTCTCACATCTAAATTCCATAAGGAAATAAGATTTCATTTTAGATCCAGCACATGTCTAATCCTACTGAATGTCCACGCAATCCTGTCAAATATGCAAATCAATACTGTCCCTACCCCGTCAACCTAGCCTTGTGTATCGTTTGGCATATTGACAATGCCCTTTTCACGTGGTTGATATGTATCAAAGTGCTCTCTGACCGAATACATGTAAAACAAATAACCAAAGTCTAAGATCTAATTTAACTTTCCTGGACTTTCAATAGTTGCCAAAAATACATCACCTCCATCAAATAGGTTCGAACCTTATGCGTCTCCCCACTACTGAGGGTTTCTCATCTCTCAAGTCCTTCTTCCTCAAATAACCTTCTTCATCACATTAGTAGCATTTAAAATTCCGACCACTCAATCTTGAGCGTTGGCAACATGCCTCCTTCTCTCTTAGTCGTCCCCGCCCCGTCCCTGACTAGACTCTTCTGTAACCACCGCAATTCGACCATAGTTTAAAAATTCATTGTTGCCTTGCCGAGTCTTATTCATCAACAAGGCATCAACTCCCTCATCAAATCTTAAGGTGCCTTTCCCGAACAAAAGAGAATTCACGATATTATCAAAAGATAAAAGCAATGAAGCCAACAAAAGAAAACCTTTATGTTCATTTTCAATCTTTACCTCTAGAGATGCCAACTTCGCAGTTATCTTGTTGAACTTGTCTTTTACTGATGCCATCCCACATTCCTTCACACCACATTTTCTTTTCTTTTGCCACTTACAAACTCTCCTTCCCAGTGCAACCTCGCTCTGATACCACTATTGGGTTTTAAGCACTTAAGATCTGAAAATATCAAGAACATGATTAAATAAATAAAACTAACACGAAAGAAATTCTGAGAGAACAATTATATTTCCCCTAGTTTTGAATAGTATGCAAATAATTCTCCCCATTTACGAGTGCTAACTACTAACACCTATAAATAAACTGCTTCGCACACCCTTCATCGGATGTGTTTCCTAGCAACTAAGTACCAGTTGCTTCTTACACTCACCCACTCTCACCAAGCTCCCTCTTGGTATTTTCCCCAATGATATCTTTTGTAGTCTTACTTCACTATATTTTCCATCAGTTTTTCTATCATATTTATAGAGAAAAATTATCACTTTGTTACCAAAGGTTCTGTTATGCATTAGCTTCCGAAAGCCCAAGCTCTTAACTTTTAAAGACTAACACATTAATGGCCATGATTCCTAAATCCATCCACAAGCCTATTAATGCTTGTTTGACTGCCTTGGCCACAAAATTCTCAAAGCACCAACTAGCATGTTGGTTGCTTTTGATTTCATTTATTACTATGTTTTATTTTTCCGTTGTAATGTTTATCAATCCCTACATTAGCCATCCTACGTTCTATGAAAAGGATTAAACCCATTTCTAAAGAAACCAACTTTGGTCACAAATTCATATAGATCTCTTTCCTCAGCCTCCAACTATTCCATAAACAAAACATTTCTGCCTGCTAGAACTTTCGAGGATTCATATTCTGGGAATAGTTCTAGACAACATAGCACAACCTTTAACCTAGAGGGTCTGCGAAGGCTTTGACTACTCAGGATAAAGAAGAAAGAAGAAAAAACAATCTTTGTTTCTACTGTGATGAAAATTATATCCTAGGGCATAAATGCAAGACCTAGATTTATAAGCTTGAGTTGCTTGGAAGAGATTGATGAGGAAGAGGAATAAATCTACTTTGAGGAACTTACAGATTGTCAACTATAATAAGGGAAGAATTCCCTCATATATCTATGCATGTCATTGCTGAAATTAATACATACCAGATTGTGATAGTTACGGACAAGGCTAAGAAAATTTCATTGCATATTTTAGTAGACTTCGAAAGCACTCACAACTTCGTAGACCTTGCTATAACTAAGAAACTTAACTATGACATTAGAAATACTATTCCTTACAAGTGTCAGTGGCCAATTGAACAAAATTGGTCAGCTTGCTTGGCCTTTATATGGGGAAATATTTAGTTCTGGTAATATGCTGGTACCTTTGGAAAGCTGTGAGATGACTTTAGAGGTAAAATGGTTATCAACTTTGGGTCAGATTTTCTAGAATTTTGATGAATTAAAGATGGACTTCAATTATCAAGGTAGGAAGGTGACTCTTAGAGGCAATAAAAGTGTCATAGTACAATGGATGGAAGAAAAAAAATGGTGTCTTAGATACCTTAATCTCAGCTACTGCACCCCCAGATTTTTATTATTTAGCTGTAACCTTCATAGCAATAGCCATTATATGCTAATTATGAGGTAACTGAACCATGGTTATCTTCTTTACTTCAGAAATAGGCTAATATATTTGCTATACCTAAGGCTTTGCCTTATATAGAGTCCATAACCACCAAATAGTTCTCAAAGAAAGAGCCCCACCTATGAATGTCAGACCATATAAATATCCTACATTACAAAAGGATGTCATTGAGAATATTTAGAAGAAATTTTAGAAATTGGTGTGGTAAGGCCTAACTATAGCCCCTTTTCATCACCAATTATGTTGGTTAAAAAGCAAGATGGTACATGGAGGGTATGTGTTGACTATAGGGAATTAAATAAGCATACTGTCAAAGATAAATTCCTTATTCCAATTATAGAGGATTTGCTAGATGAGCTTCATAGGTCCTAATTTTTCTCAAAGATTAACTTAAGGTTTGGGCATTGGCAAATGAGGATGGCCTTTGGTGACATTGCTAAAACTATATGTAGAACCCATGAAGGCCATTATGAATTCATAGTCATGCCTTTTTGTCTGACTAACGCCCCATCAACCTTTTAGTCCCACATGAATCATTTTCTTTAAATCCTATCATAGAAAATTTATTTTAGTGTTTTTTATGACATTCTCGTATATAGCCCCCATATATGAGCTATATCTCTCCTGTTTGAGAGCCACTTTCGAGTTTTTAAGAGCAAATAACTCGTATCCTAAAATGAGCAAATGCTCCTTTTAGGAGCAAATAAGTTGAGTATTTAGGGTATATTATCTCTAGTAAAAGAGTGGCTACTAACCCAAAGAAAATTCAAGCCATGGTGAACTTGTGCACTCCTGCTATAGTGAAACCACGAGAGGGTTCTTAGGATTGATTGGATATTACAGGAAGTCTATTGGGGTTATGAGTAAACTTGTGATAGAGTTACTCAAGAAGGATTCTTTCTACTAGAATCAAGCAGCTAAAGAGGCCTTCCAAAAGCTCAAATAAGCTATGGTGTCTGCAATTATATTGGCTTTACCTAACCTAGATAAGATTTTATCATTAAGATTGATGCTTCTGGAGTTGGCTTAGGAGTTATTATTATGTAGTAGGAACATCCTGTTGCTTACATTATTAAGGTATTGGCTCCAAGATATTAGGGTCTTTCAACCTGTGAAAGGGAGTTACTAGCTGTGGTAATGGAGACTGTATTTAATTGGGAGATATTTCACTATGAAGACTGGTCATTTCAACCTTAAATACTTGCTTGAAGAGAATATTTCCACTTCCTTTCAAAGTAAATTGCTCCCTAAATTGTTGGGGGTTAGATTATGACATAGTTTATAAGAAGTGTAGTGGTAACTCTACTGCAGATGCTCTTTCGGGGAACTCCAGTGCTGAACTAATAGAGACAATAATAAGCACTATAGATATTGACTTGTTCAATAAAAAATAGAGGGCAACTAGGCACAGGATCAATAGCTTCAGTATATTATTACAGCTTTATTCAATCTCCTCAGTCATTTCCTAAATGCACATGCAGTCAAGGGTTGCTTGAGAGAAAAGAAAAATTAGTGGTTGGGAAGGATGATTTTTGAGATAGTAGCTTATTAGGCTACGGCATAACACCCCTTTGGGGGCATTCATATGTAAAGGTGACTAGCAAAACACTTTTTACTTGGTTTTATTGAAATGGAATGAGAAACGTAAGGAATTATGAAGTATGTGCAAACACAAATTTCAAACCTAAAATAAATTAGACAAGAAATTGAGAAACAAATGGAATCTTTGTATTGATGTAGTATACGTAGATACGATCTCTGAATTTAATACAATGAAGTAGTCCTTTGATTCAATCTCCTAGTAACTTAAGTCTTCCAAGGGCGTGATACTCGATCTCGGTTGATACTGAATCAGCTGAAGAACTCTGAAATCCTTCTTGATCTTGATCTACAGCTGGTTGATTGCTAACTCTAAAGCTTGCAAGTTTTGATCTATCTCGCTTGGAAGCTGGATACCCACTTGCAGTCTGAGCTTCTGAATTCTGCAATGCTGAACGTGAAAAATAAAGGAAAAGATCCATATTTATAGGTTCTGCCAGCTAGGGTTAGAGTTGGGTTCTAGGCCTAGGCTTAGTAATTATTTCCTTATTTTTAAATAAAGAAAATAATTACTAATATCTGCATCATCGACGACACACAGTAGCTTGCAACGGTTTGAACTTAATTTTGACCAATTGGGTCCACGAAAGTAAATGTGATACATGGCAATTTGTAATTGGTCGGTTTTGTTTGCACGTGGCACCATCCTATTTGTCGTAGAATTTTTGCCTTCTACCAATGCCCTATCGAGAGTCGGTCGCGTACACAAACTTGGAGTTTGTGTTTTTTGAAGCGGCTAAGTCTTGAATGATTAATTGATGCAAATGATCAAAAATTTGATGGGTGATTTTTTTATTGCCAAGTAATTTGGTGACTTGAAGCTTACCTGAAAATGTTTTTTAACAAAATGAATATAATTAAGATGAACCTGATTTGATAAGCCTTAAAAATAAGTCAAGGCCAAAAAAAACCCTCTTTTTTTTTGGGCTGCACTTTTTTTTCTTTTGCTTCTTTTTTTTTTATTTTTAAAAAAAGAGTTAAGTTGAAATCTCTCAATGAAAGCACAAACAAGCTGCATTCTCCTCTTTCCTTTTTTCGTTTTTTTTGGTGACCCGCTTTTTTTATTTTCCTTTTTCTCCCTTTTTTTTAAAAAAAAGAAAACAAAAAGAAAGTTTAATGGGAAGACTTTTGTCCCAGGCATCCTGCACGCCTGGCTTCTCACCCCCTCTCTTTTTTTTTTGTCCACTTTTTTTTAATATTGATAATTTTGGGTTGAGGATTTGTAATAAAACTTGATCAACTAAAACCGCAAGTGCACGGGTAGTCTTAGTATAGATAAAAGATATTGTTCCTCGGCAACTAATTGTAACTTACTAAGTCTTACCTATCAGAATGTGCTAAGTAAAACTCTAGTTCAAGTGGATTCGATTTAATAATAGCAAATAAACTTTTCTAAATCAATAAGGGAAAAATGTCTAGGAATTCTCACAGTTGTGAAAGGAAATTAGATCAAAAATAATGAACATGCACTTTCTTCTTGATTGGTTAAATTTGATGAATTGTAATCTTTCCAGAAACTCAGTCTACTCTTTCGAAATCAACTAAATTTGCCTAAACTAAGCAAAACTCGTTCCTTAAAACTAATTTGTCTTAATTCAAGTTAAATATATTTGATTACTTACTAGCCCTCTTAACATGCAAATCTCTTTTTCAAGACGAAGTTATATGAAGTCTAATCAAACAGTCCAACAATCAAATATCACCTTTCAGTTTTTCACTTGATTGTTTTAAGAGTGCAAGCAAATTTCAGCCAAAAATCAACTCACAACAATCTAAAAACTTGACAAAATGAAATTAAACCAATCATGAAAATAAGCACAATTACATAGATTAAAACAAGATCCAATGACACTTTCACAAACTACTAAATCTCTAGACTGAAGAAAACAACTCAGATATGATAAAAGATTAATAAACTAACCAACGATTGGTGCAATCTAAGCGAGAAGGGGACTGAGATGGCCCTCAACCAAGGGCTTCAAAACTGCCTCAAGAACAAACTCTTACACTAAAGACTCGCACCAATACAATAACCAAACTAAAAACTACAAAATTTGAGAAAGAAACAAAACTAAAATAAACTCTAATTGAAGCTTTTATACTGCAAGGAATGCTCAAGGGATGCCTTCTACTACTGCAGAACGAGGCTATTTGTAGCAGAGCTCGCCTAATCTCAACCACACAGCCAAAGGAAGCTAAAGAGGCAACAGTTACATACTAACCATGGACTGTGGCAGACACCACAGGTAGACCGCAGCTTGTGTTGGAACCGAATTTTTGCTCATTCTTTGCTCTACGATCGTGGCATAACATGGTTAACCGTGCAGGAGGTCAAAATACAGCTATTGAAGAGCAAGTGCTTGGTAAAAATGCGAAAAATCCTACAAAACACATCAAACAACTATACCCAAGCATAAATCGATGATAGGAGAGTAAATAATAACAATAAGCACATAATTCTCCTAAAAATGACACAAAATAGCCCTAAAATAACGTGCATATTAAGCACTTATTAAACTCCCCCATGCTTAAACTGTTGCTTATCCTCAAGTAATGTAAAGATTAAAAGCATACACAGCCGCCGCAGGATAGATTTAGGTAACATTCAAGTGGCAAAGCTGATCCAAAGGTAGCCCAAAAAGATACAAAAAATCATTGATAAAAAGAATAGGAAATGAAATTTTCAAAGACTTTTAATAGACCACAATGTCAAACTTGAAAGCATCTTCCCCAAATGTCAAATACAGTCATTTAACATGTGAAATAAGTGAAACTAATAAGGCAAGTAGAACCTCACTATAGTTATGTGGCACTAAGCACTCGTGTGTTTGAAATGTAAATATTTATGAAGGTTCACTCACATCTCAACCTTAGATGCAAATCTACCATAAGCTCGACAAGATTCTCAAAATTCGCCATCACTAAAAATGCAAACACATTAGGCAATCATGAGGACTTTAATAGGATTATAACGGGGCTAAGGATAATAGTAAGAGGGAAACAAATATTTTTGGAAATGAGGAGTTAGAAGCCAAACACTAAGTGCTAAACAATTCCAATGCATCATCCTACGTCCTTCTTAAACCATATCAATTCAGAATAGATCCCCAAATGTAGAGAGAAAGAGTCGAAAATCAAAAATAACTTACATTCCCACCAAGGCTAACTGCTTTCTTTTTTTTCCTTTTTTTTTCATTTTTTTTCCGCTTTCGAATTTTTTTTCTAGTTTTTTTTTTTTTTGGTAAGCACTTATAATCTTTTTTTCTTTTAAAAAGGATACCAAAGGGGAAATTCATAACAAACTTTAAATTCCAATCTTCTCTAAATTTTGTACAATAAAACAAGGGATCAATCAGTATCTCACAACACTACACCAAACAACCAAATTACACCACAAGATATCATTCCATCCTACTAATGCCTTATCGAACTTGATGCAAAAGAATAGAACACTCCTCTAATCTTGGCTTAAAGGTAAGACAAGTATTCGACCATGGGTTTTAACAGGAGGTTCAAATCAAGAAAAACGAATACAAGCTCAAAAGGGCTAACATGGGATACAATACACAACTAGGATGGCTATTTGGCCATCGGGTTCAAATAAGTCAAAGAAAAATTGCCTCGATCACATTGCCTAAATGCTTATGCAAAATGTGATATGGAATAAGAATCAAAGCAAGTTCTAGAGAATTAACGTCAAGGAAGAGTCACACATGAAAGAAATATGAGACTAATTTGATAAATGGTCTCTAAAGGCTCAAAGTCTCACGAGACTTCTACCAAAGACAAAGTTAGCTCACTACTAAACACATGCCAAAAACTTGTAAAGACTCGTGGGCTAAATCAACTCGCATCCAACATATGGTCAAAATATGGAATTCATTTTAAAAACGCATTCGTAAACTTTTATGCGCAATTTGGGCGAATCAAAAGATCAAATTAAACCATGGAAAACTACCAAATCTGCAGAGATCATCAACGAAGGATTTGTTTTCCTTTTCTTTTTTTTGTTTTTTTTGGTGCTATTTTTTCACTTTACAATTTTTTTTCATTTTCATTTTTTAATAATGCTCCTACAAAACAATGCAAACTAAAACGAAAAAGAAACAAATAAAAGAAAGAAACTAAAAGGCAACATAAAGGAAAACTAAAATGCACTACTAAACAAAACTAAATGCTAAAAAATTAAAAAACTACAAGAACTACCACTAAAAACATATACAAAGCACAAACACACCAAATAGAAACAGGCATCAGACACTAAATACAATGACTAACTCCCCTATGCTTGAATCACACATTACCATCTATGTGGGCACATAATAAAAAGGGAAGGGCAGTAGCATTAGGTGGAGGAGGATGGGGTGGTTGACCATATGAGATATGCCAATCTCACCAGGTCTCTAGAGATGCCCCATAGTCTTGGAAATATTGTGTCTGGGACGCTGGCAACCCATGAAGCTCATTATGACACTCTTGGATAAAGTCCCAAAGAGCAGCGCTCTCAGAAGCAATAATTGGAGGGAAACTTGCTCCTTGTGGATGGACCTAAGGGTGTCTTAGAGGTCAGAATAATCAGGTGCGGGTGGTTGAGAGGAAGAATTAGGTCCGGCTTAACTAGATCGAGGGGGTGGATGATGGGGTGCAGGCCGAACAACCTCCTCATCACCATGTACCCAATAAAGGTTACTCGATGAAGAAGGGTGGTGCGATCAACATTGGGAAGTGGCAAAAGCTGTTCCCCGGGGTGAATCCAACATAAACAGCCAGCCTAAACTTTACAAAAGTTCCTAATCTTAAAAGCATCTTGATTAAGCCGCTCAGACCCGAAAACTCTATCCTCAAGATTGGGCTTAACTCCCAAAAATCTAGCAATAATAGTTACAATCCCACCAATGACTATCCTACCTTTAGTGCTAACAGCAGTACTATGCAATTGCCTAGCTAAAAGTGAACCTGGATCAAGTTGATCTCCATCGAGCATACAGAACAAAACCTATAACTTAGAAAGTCTTAGGACATTCAGACTATCGTTCCAAGTAAACAAAGAACAAATCAAAATACGTTGACCTACTCTAATGTAGAGGTTCCTAATATGCGTACATTTTGACAAACTGGTATTGTACCTAATACTCCTCGAAAGTTCACCCCAAAACGCATTCGAATTGAATTCGCATGGGACTTAACGGTGCGATAAGTCCATGCTAGGTGGAAAACCGAAAATACTGTTGAAGGTACCTAGGTTCAGTTCATATAATTGTCCATACAAATAAAACGATATATATCCGGCTTGACATTAAGGCCCTCTGGTGAGCTCAACATGGACTGCACTAAGGAATTCTAGGGTTAGGTCCCTGTATGTATGCTCTTTGAGTTCTAAAAAGTGGTCCACACCATATCTTGCAAACAACCATCTAATATCATCCAAAATTCCTAACCGGGCTAACAAATCCTGATCATAATATCTAATTGCTACAATCATATGTTCATTCAAGCAATTATGTCTAGCAATATGATCAGGATGCATTAAACCAAGAGAGTGAGGAATGTTACTGTTAGCACGTGCATTGGTTTATGTTCAAGATGCCCATTGAGGTCAGGGTGGTGCTTGACTTGAAGAACCAACCTCCTTGGTGCTCGTTTGTCTCTTATTTGGTGCCATTGGTGCAAACTTGAAACAAAAGCAAAACTCAAAACCAAAAAGAAGAAGTAAAACCTAGAAAATTAAAGAAATTAAACTAAAATATGAAGAATAAGAGAGAAAAAGGATGGGTATGGTGGATGAGTGAAGATGAGATGAATTTGAGGAACAAGAAGAAGAAATAGAGGCATTTATGAAGAAAGATGAAAGAATTTGGTGTGAAAATGATTTAAAATAGAGAAGAAATGAGGGGAGATTAGAGAGATTTGGTTATGGAGCTTAGAGAGAGAAAATGGGGGTAGAAAGAGAGTATGAATTTATTGCAAGCGAATGCGAAAGGTAAGGAATTATGAAGTATGTGTAAATACAAATTTAGAGCCTAAAATAACTTAGACAAGAAATTGAGAAACAAATGGAATCTTTGTATTGATGTAGCATATATAGGTACAATATCTGAATTTAATACAATGAAGCAGTCCTCGGATTCGATCTCCTAGTAACCTAAGTATTCTGAGGGCATGATGCTTGACCTCAGTTGATGCTGAATCAGCTGAAGAACTTTGAAATCGTTCTTGATCTTGATCTGTAGTTGGTTGATTGCTAACTCTAAAGCTTATAAGTTTTGATCTTTCTCACTTGGTAGCTGGATGCCTGCTTGCAGTCTGAGCGTCTGAATTCTGCAATGCTGAACGTGAAAAATAAAGGAGAAGATCCCTATTTATAGGTTCTGCCAGCTAGGGTTAGAGCCAGGTTCTGGGCCGAGGCCCAACAATTATTTCCTTATTTTTAAATAAAGAAAATAATTACTAATTTCTACATCATCGACGACACGCGGTATCTTTTAACTGGCTGAACTTAATTTTGATCAAGTGGGCCACCAAAGTCAATGTGACACATGACAATTTGTAATTGCTCGGTTTTTTTACACGTGGCACTATCCAATTTGTCATAGAATTTTTGTCTTCTACAAATGGTCCCTCGAGAGTCGGCCATGTACATAGACTCAGAGTATGTATTTTTTGAAGCGGCTGAGTTTCAAATGTTTAATTGATGCAAATGATCAAAAATTTGATGGGTAATTTTTTTTATTGCCAAGTAATTTGATGACTTGAAACTTACCCGAATTTTTTTTTTTAACAAAATGAATATAATCAAGATGAACCCGATTTGACAAGCCTTAATAATAAATCAAGGCCAAAAAAAAAACCTCTTTTTTTACTTTTGGGCTGCTCTTTTTTTTTTTTGCCTCTTTTGCTTCTTTTTTAAAAAAAAAAAAGAAAAAGGAGTTGAGTTGAAACCTCTCAATGAAAGTGCACGCAAGGTGCATTCTCCTCTTTCATTTTTTACCTTTTTTTCGCGATTGACTTTTTTCATTTTCCTTTTTCTAAGAAGAAAGCTTGAGGGGAAGACTTTTATCCCAGGCATCCTGCATGCTTGGCTTCTCACCCCTTTTCTTTTTTTATCCCTGTTTTTTTAATATTGATAATTTTGAATTGAGGATTTGTGATAAAACTTGATCAACTAACACCATAAGCGCATGGGTAGCTATAGTACAGATAAAAGATATCGTTCCTCATGGACTAATTGTAACTTGCTGAGTCTTGCCTATCAGATAGTACTAAGTAAAACTCTGGTTCAAGTGGATTCGATTTAACAATAGCAAATAAACTTTTCTAAATCAATAAGGGAAAAACGTCTAGAAATTCTCGTAATTGTGAAAGAAAATTGGATCAAAAATAATGAACATTCGCTTTCTTCTTAATTGGTTAAATTTGAGGAATCATAATCTTTTTAAGAACTTGGTCTATTCTTTCAAAATCAACTAAATTTGCCAAAACTAAGCAAAACTCATTATTTCAAACTAATTTGTCTTAATTCGAGTTAAATGTCTTCGATTACTTACTAGCCCTCTTAACATGCAAATCTCTTTTTTGAGACCAAGTTATGTTAAGTCTAGTCAAGCAGTCGAATAACCAAATATCACCTTTCAGTTTTTCACTCGATTGTTTCAAGAGTGCGAGCAAATTTTGACCAAAAATCAACTCACAACAATCTAAACACTTGACAAAATGAAATGAAACTAATCATGAAAATAACCATAATTGTATAGATTAAAACATGATCCAACAACATTTCTAGAAACTACTAAATCCCTAGACTAAAAAAAACTACTCAGACATGATAAAAGATTAGCAAACTAACCAATGATTGGCAAAATCTAAGTGAGAATGGGATTGATTGAGATGACCTTCAACCAAGAGCTTCAAAACCGCCTCAAGAACAGACTCTCATACTCAAGACTCACACCAATACGATAGCCAAACTAAAAACTACAAAATTTAAGAAAGAAGGAAAACTAAACTGAACTCTAATATAAGCTTTTGTATTGCGAGGAATGCTCAAGGGATGCATTCTGCTACTACAAAATAAGGCTATTTATCGAAGAGCTCGCTTGATCTCAACAGCAAACTGAAGCAAGATGAAGAGGTAATAGTTACAAACTCACCACAAACCGTACCAGACACCACGGGCCGACCGTAGCCTGTGTTGGAACCGAGTTTTTGCTCATTCTTTGCTTTACGGTCATGGCGTAACATGGATAACCGTGGAGGAGGTCAAAATACAGCTATTAAAGGGAAAATGCCAGGTAAAAAGCCTAAAAATCTTGCAAAACACATCAAACAAGTATACCCAAGCATAAATCGAGAATAGGAGAGTAAGTAATAACAATGAGTAAATAATTCTCCTAGAAATAACACAAAATAGCCCTAAAATGACATACATATTAAGCACTTATCAAAACTCTATCAATAACTGTTGATAAAATCTATCCACAACCCAAAGAGATAAAAATTGTTTATATTTAAATTGGAGAGGGTGTAGAAAACTTCAACTACCTACTGCTATATAAACCCATCTATAGGAACATTCAATTCATCAACTTCACCCCCATTCAATGTGTTTCAACTTGAGCTAATTCCTGACAATAATTAGAGTTTATTCCCCTTTTGTTTTCTTAGTTTTGAAGCCTCCATATATTCTTAAGAAAATCCTCAAGAAAACCATAACTAAATTGTGCCTTGCTTAGTTCGTGGATTAGGGCACATGATTTTTGGGAGTTTTTTTTTGTGGTGTTTAACTGCAAATTTTAGACTTCTTTTTTTTTTTTTTTTGGGGGAGGTCTGCACTACAGGGAGCTTCGCGAAGCTTTCATGGCGGCTAGTGTTTCAAAAGCCTTTTCAACAATTTAATACCAAATTGCTCCAAGGTGTTGGTCCCTCGGGACAAAGAGTTCATCGCAATTGTTAATGTTTTGTCCTCTTCCCACTGACAATGCCATGTGAGGCCCGAGGGATGCAGTGTTGCTCCGCACTTTTGCTTCTTTTTTTAAATTTTCCTTTTTTTAGCCCTTTGATATTTCTTTTGATTTTTGTTTTTTGGAGAGCCCCTTTTCTTTGTTTTAATCCCCTCCTTTTGTTCTTTAGGCACCCTTGACATCTCTTTTGTGACTAAATTAAGAATTAGTCATTTAATTGAATCAATTTGTGATCGATTTAATAGTTTTTTTTATAAATTTTTTTTTAACTTAAACTAACGCTTCTTTTTTTTTTTTTTTTAAGGAAGCTGCTTAATCGACTACCCTCCTATTAGATAGTAAGTGAGGTCGACTTTAGGACGAGGAATTGTTTCTTCCCATAGATTCGATTCTTTGTGAGAGATTCCCTCGCTTAGTCTGACTGGGGTCTACTTGAATTTCTTTTTTTCAGTCGCAACTCCTCCAATTAGATTGCAAAGTGAGGTTGACTTTTAAGACAAGGAATCATTTCTCCCCATGAATTCGATTCTTTGCATAAGACTTCCTCACTTGATCTAATTGGGTTTGACTTAAATTGCCTCCTTCCAGTTAGATTGGGAAGTGAGGTCGACTTTTAAGACGAGGAGTCGTTTATCCGCATAGATTTGATTCTTCACAGGAGATTCCCTCACTTAATCTAGTTAGAGTCAACTTGCCTTTCTTCCTTCACCATGGTGCATTTTTTGGATTCATCCTTAAAACCCAAGAAGCTAACTCTTACCATCCAAGACAGAGAAGACGATCCAATTAAAGAAGGCATGACTCTCTGCGTAGATATGCCAACACCCCTATCGTTCAAATGCTCTTTACTTCATAACTGCCTTGTAAATTCGTGCTGGAGTGTAGAATCTACCTGCGACATACAAACGTTAGACGGAGTCATCTCATCCTCGAATGTCTTGAAGCTCGGCTTGCCATTATTTGCATCTTCGACCCTTTCTCAAGGCGCAGCACTCTTACTCCGACATCGCATCATGGATGAGACACTGTCCTGGGGCAATTTTTCATGTTGTTTCTCCAATAACTTCTTCACACCATGCTATTGGGAATTACTTGAAGACGTTCATGGCTATAACGAAGAAAGACTAATAGAATAGAGGCTCTACAATGGACTGTATGCATCCTTGCTCTTCTACTACATGAGTCTAACCATTTTCAAAGCACCCACCCTGTGAACTGTGGTGCCATACTACCAACACCTTTTGCACAGAGAGTGGTGACATGTCAGTCTCCTTATGAGATTCATAGGCTATAGGTGGACTTCCAGCTGATGGTACTTATGACGAACAAGTTATTCTATGTGCCAGGGAACTCCTTTATGCGGGATGTGGAGATAATGACATTCCCACAACTTGCTCGTTCCTCTTCTCTGCAATCCACGGACTATGCAAAGATGTTCATGGCATCGTTCAGCTTCCTGCTTCGGTATGGATGTGCTTCTGTTTCCAAGGGCAACATATTTACACGCCTCCTCCCAGCCGTGACAATCGAAAGCGAGTTGGAGCTCCAATAAACACATCATGTCCATCTATCGAAATTGCTTCTCGCACAGCGCGAACCAAGAGAGAGAAAGATCCTTTTGTGACGCTCAACATTCTTGAGGCCCTAATGAAAGAGACCTACCATGTCGCCCTTATTTTCTATTGGTTATGCTCCTTTATGCTACCAACTGAAGCAATGTGCTTTATTCGCCCAGCTGTGTTCATAGCTGCGAGCAAACTTGCTCATGTGGAATGTCTAAACCTAACAATTCCTGCTTTAGCCAGCATTTATCGGGGGTCGAACAGAATTCATATGGCTTGAAGCCTGAATAAGTAGGAAGTAATTTTCCCCATTCACTACATTTATGGATGCCTAAGAACTTACTTCCTAACTTATTTGGATCATCCCCATCATCAGTATGGCCATCCTAAGGTGGTGAGGTTCACTGGTGAAAAGATGAATCAGACCACTGACGTATAAGAACCTCGAGAGTTATTGAAATGAAAGGATCTATCTATTATATGCTCTAATGCTGTTATGAAGGATACATCAATAACATTGATTGACACCAAAAATTTATCCCCAAGTGGGAGAGCATATTTGATTTGCCTCCGTTTTGGGTTTTTGACCTTCCGGCAAGAAAGAACAATTGTGATTGAGCCATACTTCCCTTGCAAGTTTAGGCAACAGTTTGCATTTTACCAAGATGTACTAAACGAGCCACGAATGAATGGCCGGGAGGGCACCTTACAGGACATAGCTCGCTATTGGTTCAACCGGACATAACATATAATAAGGTCCAGCATGATAATCCCTACACCCCCTGAAAAGAAGTCTAAACTGGTCACTATTGCATATGCCAGTTGGTGGCGATCTTCACGGGGTGATCTTTTCTCTCAGGGACCTAAATATCCTAGAGGCAAGACTGTGCAACTACGAAGAGCTTGTAAAGTAAGATTTGGTGATAATACATCTGCCCTAGTTGTCACTTTTGGAAAAGCGAGTGCACATAAGCTAACCATGCAGCACTGAGTGAACATGCCCTATCCCCAGCTGAACTTAGAAAAGAAGGAGGCGATAATTCCTTATTGGGAGCAAACGCATCTCCTTAAAAAAGTAAGAGTTGCCCGCCTGGGAAAAAGAAGATTGAAGCTCTGAGAGGTTTAGGTGTTGGGTCCTCTAGTAGTGGAGTGAAGAATTTGTCAGGCTTAAAGAGCAGACCAGATAGTGCAACCAAGCTACCTAGCTCGAAGGACAAGTCTAATAGTGCGACAAGCTCATTGAAATCAAAGAGCAAAGCAAAGAGAGAGGTGCATCTTCTTATCCTGACCCCTTTCTTTTTTTTTTTTTGTCCTTTATCCCTTTTTTTCACTTAATCCTCCCTTTAATATAGGACATACTGTCGAAGTCAAAGATAAACTTAATGCCGCATTTGGTGACAAAGAGAGTGAAGCCACCTTAACTGTGCCTGCTGCTAAGTCAACTGAGGATGATTCCCTTAACATAATGCCATTGCCAGTGAAACAAGCAGAGCATTATCAATTGCCTACTCTTTCTGTTACAACCTACTTCTCTGGGAGAATTGCTTCTGGCGCATTTAACAATTTGGCCTTGAGTGTTAGGCAACATTTTCGGCAATAGTTGAAAAAGTTCATCCCAAAGATAGAAGGCGACATTGCAAACATCTGTCGGGAAGTTGAGTCGATATGTGAAACTCTATCATCCTTGCAGGCAGATTATTTAGGCAAAACAATACTGTCGAGGTATATTTGAATGAAGTCGGGCAGTACCTGAAGTTGAAAGTCCAATTAGAAGGTCAGACTCCTACCGAAGATAGGCTAAAAAGGCGAATAGCCTTATTAGACAAACTTAGGGAGGCACGAGCTTCAGTGGAAAAGGTTAGCGTACAGTTTGATGAGACAACTACTGCTATCGCCCAAGCTCACAAGTGAAGGAAGCTACTTGAGGCCGATCTTGAACAAGCAAAAGTGAATGAGCTGGAATTACAAGGCAAATTAGTAGAGACTGAAGCCTCATTGAAGAAAGCCAAAGATGATGTATCTCTTCTTGAAAGAAAGGTTGCTGATTTAGATGTTGGCCCCCAAGTTACCACAGAAGAAACGAATCAAGTTGAAGCAGCAAAGGAATGTGCCCAAGAACTTTTAGGCACACTGGACGCCTAGACCATACGTAGTGGCTTTGTTCTAGTTTTTTTCCCCCCAACTGTGCAACTTGTTATTAATTTCTTTTTGGACTTAGTACAGTTTTATTAGAATTGGTTTTGATATATTGTAATAAGATGAATCTTTTAATTTAAATTTATGCAATAATATGTCGCAATAGAAAACGGTCAAGACCTACGAGAATTTATTCATCCTTTTTTTTTTTTTTTTTACAGTTGTACTTGGGAAATATACCCAAGGTGCCTACGTACCTAAAGGGAATGTAATATCTTAAAGGATCAAGCCATACGTAGTTCAAGGACAAAACATTTCTTGTTTGTTTTGTTTTGCCGTTAATAGTTTAGATTCGTGTGGGCCAGTAGTATTACAATGGAATTTAACTTGAAAGAGTGAGCAATTTAGGCTCTTAGGTATGAGCTTCACAACTACACCTGGCAAAGCTAACCCGAGACCCGAAACCCAAACCGAACGACTTAGATCCATACTCAAACTGACACCCAAGATAGGATGAACCGATTTGGATCCGAACACCCGAAGTGAATGAATCCAGAACTGAACAAAACCCGAATTGTAGCATGATCTGAAATGACCCACACCTGAAATGATCCGACCCTATTCAAACCCGATCTGTAGTGACCCAACCCGAAGTAAACCGAAAATGGACAATCCAAACTTGAACCGAACCGTACCCGATTTAAAACTGATCCGATTCTTACCA
>JAKOGI010000173.1:67500-267500 GCA_029747015.1 Carnegiea gigantea
TTACTTCCAGATTTGTGAAAGATAATGATCGGTCTTCTTACTGCCAACACCTAGTCTCCAACTTGGAACGAGAACGGCCGAACCTTTTTATTGAACACTCTTAATAGATGAGCTTGGTAGCATTCTAGCTTCTGTTTTGCCTAAAGTCTTTTCTCATTAAGGGCATCTAGCACTACTAAGCGAAGACTGTGATTTTTTTCTTCCGTCAAACCTTCTTATATGGTGATGTGGAGTGACGGGATTTAGAGCTCCAATGGTAGAACAACTTTAACTACATACACCAGGGTAAAGGGAATGACTGTGTTGACGTCTTGTATGTGGTTCGGTATGCCCAAAGAGCCTCCCCTAGTCTTTCATGCCAATTCTGTTTAGACTTTGCAATAACTTTTTTGAGTAAGTTGCAACATGTTTTGTTAACGGACTCTGCTGGGCCTTTTGCAGGGGCATTGGGCATGGAATACTTGCGTTGGGCAAACTTAAACTTCTCGCATAGGCTAATCATCAGGTTGTTGAAGAAGGGCTTACCATTATTAGTGATAATGTACCTTGGCACACTATATCGATAGATAATGTGTGTCCTTACGAAGTCGACCACCTTTTCTTTTTTGACCTCCCTTAGTGGAATTGTTTCCGCCCATTTAGAGAAGTAATTAGTGGCAGCCAAGATGTAGGAGTGACTAGTAGATGATTTAGGCATGATTGGTCCAACGATATGAAGCCCCCATTCCTTAAAAGGCCAAGATGCAACCGTTAGGTGAAGTGGTTCTGGAGGTTGATGTATGAAGTTGGCATAGAACTGGCAAGCATTACATCTCTTTACATAATTTATGCAATCTTGCACCATAGTGGGTTAATAGTAACCCATCCTCTGAATGCGATCATGTAGCCTAGGCCCTGATTGGTGTGCTCCACACCCACCTGAATGAGCTTCCACCAACACTTTCTTTGCTTCTTTTATATCCAAGCATTGTAACCAAAGGCCAAGAAAAGAGCGTCGATAGAGCGTTCTGTTATAGTAAAAGAAGCTTGAAGCTCTTTACTGTATTTCTATCGTATGCCTTGGGTCACTAGGAAGTTTTCCATGCTCTAAGTACTTAATTATAGGTTGACGCCAGTCTTCTGCATCTGTTTCAAGAACATAGATCATGTTAACGTCTACCTCTGAGTCTTCATCATCAGGCGGAACAAGCTAATAGCTTCATACTTGAATTATCATTTCTTCTTCTGTCCCTAGTGCTAAAGTGGTTGCGAAGCTTTGTAAGTGCGTTAGCCATCTTGTTGGCACTCCTTGGCACGCGCACTAACTTGACTATGTCCAACTTGTTTAACAGTCGTAATGCATGCTTGTGACACAGGACAAGGTCTTCTTCCTTAACTTAGTACTCATCAAGTAGTTGATTGATGACCAACTGTGAGTGATCATATATGTTAAGGTCTCTAATCCCCATCTCAATGGCCATTTGAAGATCAAAATTGAAGCTTGGTACTCTGTACTATTATTAGAGCATAATTGAGCAAGCATAAATGAATAAGGGAGGATGTGCTTTTCGGGGGAGACAAAAACCACTCCTGCACCAGCGCCATCTCGTCTTACTGCCCCATCGAAATACATTTTCCATAGGGGGAGGATATTGATGAAGAACACATCTTCCCGGGCAAATCATCATTTAGCTTCAAATCATCAGTAATTGGATATTTTACTAAGAAATCTACCAACGCTTGCCCCTTAACCGTGGTACATAGAGAATGTCGTACTGCTTTAAGATTACAACCCATTTTACGAGTCGTCCATTGAAGATGGGCTTGGACAAGATATACTTGATAGGATCAGCTTTGGAGACCACTTACACTGTATAGGCCTGTATGTAATGTCTGAGTTTCTGAATGGCAAAGATGAGCGACAAGCAAATGTTTTCGATGGGGGAGTACTTCAATTCAGCGCCGATGAACGTACAACTTAAGTATTAGAAGGTAGCTTCTTTTCCTTTTGCATTTACCTGTACATATAACGCTCCTAAGGATTTTTTTCTAAGCTGCAATGTGCAGTATGAGAGGTTTTCCAGGGGTGGGTGCCCCCAACACCAAAGGATGGGACAAATACTCCTTTATTTTCTTGAAAGCCGTACAGCACGATTCGTTCCACTCAAACGGTGCACCTTTTTTCATAAGGTGGCTGAACAGATGGCAGCCTCCTGTAATATTTGAGATGAATCTTTGGATATACGCCAAGAGACCTTGAAGTCCGCGAAGCTCCTTAAGATTCTTAGGTTCAAGCATCTTTTGGATTGCCTTGATCTTTGATTGGTCGATCTCAATCCCTCTATGATGAACGATAAAGGCTAAGAAATTTCCAGGTGTGACACTAGACCCGCACTTAAGTGGAATCATCTCCAATCGACATGCCCATAATCGCTCAAAGATCAGACGAAGGTCTTGTATGCAGTCCGCCCTCTTTTTGGATTTGACCACCAAATCATCGACATAGCACTTGACTATTTTATGTAACATATCGACAAAAATTGTTTGCATTGCCCTTTGGAAAGTTGCTCCTGCATTCTTAAGTTCGAAGGGCATCACCTTATAGCAAAAAATGCCTTTGGGTGTACGGAAAGTTGTGGCCTCTTTTGGCGTCATCAGAATCTGATTGTATCCTACGATACAATCCATAAATGACAATGCTTTATGCCCTGTAGTTGAGTCGATCATGAGCTCTGTGACTGGCAGTGGGAAATCATCTTTTGGATAAGTGTTGTTGAGATCTCAAAAGTCCACACAAATATGAAGTTATCCATTTTTCTTCCTGACGGGCACGATGTTTGCGATCCATGTTGGGTACTTGACCTTGCAAATGAATCATGCCTCTATGAGTTTGTTAACCTTGGACCTTGTGAATGTATCATGCCTCTATGAGTTTGTTGACCTCTTATTTTAGTTTCCGGTAGCTACTCTAGGCGAAAACATCACTGAGGTTGCTTCTTAAGCGAAATAACCCTTTTATAGATAGGCATTGGAGTGCGACCTTTGGATCCAACCCAGGCATTTCTTTATGGCTCCAGGCAAACACGTCCTTGTACCCTGACAGGAATTCCAAGTACTGCTTTTTCTCTTCGGGTGTAAGTGATGATCTTACGTAGATAAGATGAGGCCCTTCATTGGTTCTAAGATTCAACTCTTTCAACCCATCAACTATAGCCTGGCCCCCATCTTCGAAAGTCTCAGGAGTTTCTGCTCTCTGAGTCTGAGTTATCACATTCGTGTTTTGTGATACAATTGGAAGAAAACTTCTTCCTTCTCCGCCTCCTTGTTAGAGTTGGAGTTTTTTTATTAACCTGTGAAGACCACAGTATGCCTCTTTAGCCTTAATGAACCCTCCGTCTTAACATCCAAACTAGAGAAACGCTTCATATGAGAAGGAATAGAGCTCTGAACTTCATTTATCACTCCTAAACTGCTAAATGTAGAACTTTTCTCCTGATGAAGCCATGAGCTTAGAGATTTTTCGCTAGTTTTTATTTTAGAAAAAATTCAACGCCTTGCTTGGTGAACATGTTTTATTCTATTGAAAATAGAGATTTTGTGGTCTTTCCCTTTCTTTGTACAGGTGAATACTAATAAACGCTTTTTCAAAGTAGATGCTTACAGCCTATCAAACACAGAGGGCTTTGGGTTAGGTGAAGCATTTTCATCTTCACTCTTATCTACTTCTTCAGCTGAGATATGTAGAATCACGAACTTCTTGTCCTTTCGTCACCTAGAGATTCTGATTGGCTGCGGTGGCGTAAAACCTAGTCCAACTTTAGAGGTGCCTATTGAACCTTTCTACTCTTGAATCTTTCTCTGAGTTTTAGTAAGGCGATGAGACTTGGCTTCGACTACCTTTCCTAAGGTAGCTGGATTTTGAAAGTCATAACCAGCCCTCTCCATAAGCTTGTATGCGTTGGGATCAAATCTCTCCTTAGTCCGTGCACTTCGTAAGTCATCGCCTTCTTTAGAAGAAAAAACAAACCCCAAAAGAGGGGGCCTACTTACCTTAGCCTGCCATATGTTAAGGGTTGGAGCTGTTACACTCCCTTTTAGGGTGGTTATGCTAGCTCCATCATCCTTGGTAGCTTTGGTCTCGATGGTGCTGCTTATGTACTTCCTAAAGGGTGATTCGCCCTCCTTATGGCAAGACTTAGGTATGTACCTTAAAATTGGTGGCATTGATCCCGTTGATGCAGCAGCTGGTTTAGCAGCTTATTCAATAAGAGAAGTAGCATTACCCTTCTTGGTTCTTTTTCGAGTTGTTGCCTAGGAGCATAATCTTTTCTTGCTTGAGGGGCATTTTTCCACCTTTGTCTATAGAAGAAATGGTTCATGGCATGTTTTCTTTAGGTACAACACCTTCTTTGAAGAACCCCTCGTCTGTAAAATGAGAATCAGCTTTAGTAAATGGCTTGACATTCCCATTTACTTTCTTCTCTCTATCTCTGTAGTACTTAAGATGCGGTGTAAAGTGGAAGCCACAATCCCATGTTCATGAAGCCATGGCTGCCTAAGTAACAACATGTAAGAAGTCCTAGCGCTGATTACATGAAAAATTGAAGATGTTGACAAGTCTGCCATTATTAGCTCAATGTGGATCATGCTGATTGCACGCTAGCCCTCGAGGTTGAACCCTTAAATCATCTTTCGGCTCTTAGAAAGTTCTTCCACTATGATAGCTAGGTCATTCATTGTAGACTTAGGCATGGTGATGATGGCTAACCCTCCATCTACGAGAATGCGCTTGACTTTCTGCTCCCTAATGTAGCTAGTCACAAATAAAGGACGATTATGAGACTTAGATCCCAATAATAAGTCATCGTTGGTGAAAGTGACTGCGGTATTACGAGAGGCACACTAAACAGGGCTTTCCGTTGATCCTCCCACATCCTTGACCTTGTCAGCGTAAAGTTCTGGGTGTTGTAAAGCAGCAACAACAGCACATCTCATGAGGCAAATAAGAGATTTGTCTCCAGTCTATATGAGCCGGCAAAGGCACCAGTATTGTCAAGGTCTTATTAGCTACTCTTGGAGACTTCTCTTGTTTGTCACTTCCTTCGTCTTTCTCTTCCTCGAGCTTAGAACATGAGGTCATTTTGACTGTGACTTTCTCAAAGAAGCCTATTGGGAGGAACTCCTCAAGTGTGATAGGGAGAAGCTGCTCCTTCTCAAGTAGGTTATGAATAGGGAGGATTTCATGCCTTTTGATGTATGTGGACTTCTTTTTATCTTTTAAATGACGAGGGCTCTTCTTTCCTCCTTGTCTCTTTCTACGGGGAAGAGGTGGTAGTTGCACTTGGTTTTAGTTCCTTCACCTTTGGCGAGTCATAAGAGTCCATCCCTCTTTATCATCATCAACTTCATTAGAGGCATCCATAAAAGGATCAGTCTCTGTCAAAGGTCCTTTGGATTCAATTGGAACTACAACAGGCTCTAAATTTCAAAATTGAATTGTAATTAATTTCTCTCCCTAAAGGAAATCAATTCAGCGTTTACGTTACTGTGAGGTTGAGTATGTCTTCGCTTCCAGGGCAGTAAAGAACACTCCAATTGGGTGAAAATGTGATCTATCTCAATAGTATCATCCAAATCCTATATTATTTTCCCATGACTAGAAAGTTGCATAATATGCTCCTTGAGCATAATGCATTTCTCAAGAGGGTGACTTATTAGCTTATGATACCGATAATATTTTGGGTTGGTAATCCTTCCAGCTTCTTCAGGGCATTTTGACTCTGGAAGTTCGATGACCCCATTTTCAAGGAGATCGTTAAGCATTCCTCACAAGCCTGAGTTAGGGAATGGATATTTCTTCTCCTGTAGTTCCTTCAACGTAGGACGCTTCTTCCAGTGTCCTTAGAGGACCCGCCCTTTTTGTTTTTATGCTTGGGCTTTCTAGAGATTCAAATTGGCTCCCCAGTTGAAACAGCCATGCATTCTTTGCTTGAGGACTTTGACGACTTGGGATTTTTCTTGAATTCACCCTTGTCCTTCCTACAGTCAGATGAGAAAGAACACTTGCTACGACAACTTGCAATTGCCATCTTCATATCATGAGCTTTCGTTGCCAATTCCTAGAAGGTCCTTGGCGTACTCATCTGTAAGACGTGTTCAGATAAATTTAAGTGATAAACAAAAGCCGCAAGCGTGCAACTCTCGTTGTTATACTTGAGGGTTATTTCCTTAGGGACAATGGACAAGACGATGGTCACAGAAAAGGGTGAATTAACTAGTTAATCTATACTAGACCAAATTAAACCATTCAAAGAGAACTAGTGCCCTAATTCAACTGAACATTTGGCTAAGCATTCAATTCTACTAAACATAAGCAACCTAAACAAACTAAACCTAAGCATTTAAACAAACACATATAAATGAGTCTTATATATTCGTCATCATTCAACTAAAGCTAAAACCCAGAATCTGAAATCATTACCAACTAAACATAAGCAATCAAGCAATCAAAGGACGCTCAGATTAAATGAATTCCATCAACAACCTAATCAACATCACCAAATTACTAGAGCAAGCAATGACAACCCATTCAATCATTCCCAAAACTCAGATAACTAGAACCAAGCAACTGATCCAATTTAATCCCACTCAAATAAGAGAACCACGAAGTTGAAATCAATCACCACACAATCTCCTGAACTTAGATCAACCGAAACAGTACCATTCAAAGACCATATTCGAACAAGCCATCAATCAAAACCATCCAACTATACCCACAAAATCAAACCATCATATATCAACCAAACCAGAATATCTACAGAACCAGGCGTAAATAATTTGATCTAAATGCATCAAACCAGCATCATCATTCAGCCAATTAATTAGTTGCATTACTAATCAAATAAAAATGAGCAGGCTAATTACTGGGAAAGCGAGTCGAGAGCGAGATTCACAGTGGAGGTGAATAACTCCACAACCTTCACAAGAGGGACAACCAATAGTGTTCAAGGCCAACAAGATCAGAGAGGGACTTCACCCACCACCATTAATGGTGGAAACACCACAGCCGTGCCATCAATCGAGGACACTCCATACGGTGCTCAACTAGAACCAAACAGGGGAGGGGAGAAAATTGACTGAAATCAACTAACCCAAAGCCAAAATCATTGCAATTGCAAGCTTAATTTGTGAACATCAACCCGAAATTAACAAAACAAGAGTTAATTACATGAAATCCAAGGCCAGAACCTAACTAACATCAAACCCTAACCCTTAAAATCGAAAAAATTGCATTTGAATTTCAAGAGAAAACTTCAGAAATTGAACTAATTAAACCATAAAAACTTCTAACCTCTTCTTCTGGAGCCGGCTTCTTCAATATATACCCAAGCTCATCCAATCTTCACCGTTCATCTTGAGATGCATTGGCAGAGGAGATGGTGCGACCTAGTTTGCTATGCTGGCATCCTTAGCATAAAACCCGATGACGGGTGAAGATGGTGGATGAGCTGGGACTCGGTGGCAGTGCATGGTCTGGTTATCCGAAGAGAGAGAAAGGGGAACATTAAGAAGATGAGGAATGGAGGAGACGGAGGAATCGGGTTCTCTGGTTTCTGGGATCGAGAGAGCAAATGAAAGAAGAAGATAAGTGAGAAGTGGGTGGGCGAATTTGGGGTTACGTACCTAGCACGTGATGGGCTGCTAGTTTTAAACTTTATTTTTTTATTTTTTCTTTGGGCTAAACAAACGGGCGTTAGGATTCGGTCGAGTTAATTTAGCCCAATTCTTCATTTCCTGCATTTTCTGTATTTTTCTTACATTTCTCTATAATTATTCTCATTTTGCTCAAAACCTACAAAACAAAATAAAATCAAATAAAAACCTAAAAATAATAAGTATAACGGGCATAGATCGGGTATAAAAGTATTGTAAAAATAACACATTTGGCACAAATAAATACCCCACACTAAGCTTTTGCTTGTCCTCGAGTAAAACAAACTAATCTAACTAAAAGAAAATGAAAAAATAAGAAAAAGAAAATCCTAACCTACTGTCGTAGGAATCACGGTTGTATTTAGCGTATGCAACAAGCCCTTTAAATCCCTCGGTCTTCCAAGTGGACGAGTGGGGTCTTGTGAGGGTTTTCCAGTGAACTACCCATAAAATTTTTTTCAAAAATAAAAGAAAATCTTTTTGATTTTTTCTCAAAGCTAATATGTACAGAATTTTGGGGAAGATATGCACATGTTCTAATCAGCCAAATCACCCACGTAACGAAATTATTGACCTGCATATGCACAGAATGTACTTCAACATCCTCCATCCCATAAATGGTATCAGAGCACTAGTTTTTTCACCTCCTTGAATATCAAGATTCTGAATCCATCCTGGTGCTCGTGTGCAAGTGTATCATCATCCCAGGGCTTAGATTTACTAGAATTAGACTCAATCCCACTTGACTGACATAACTATATTATTCTCATACTAACATTAGAAGCAAGCTTTCTCAGTAGCAATATTGCCTCAAAGGGTAACACCTAGTAGCACGTGCCTCAAGGGGTAACACCCAGCAGCGTATACCTCAAAGGGATACTTGTCATTCCAAATTTTATTTTATCTCTTTATCTTTTTTCTTCTTTATTCATAATACACTTTTATCTCATCATTTTTTTTCCCATTTTTCTTCAGAGTAATCGTGTCATAAGCAAGTGGGAGAATCATTCACGAAAGCCTGGGACCTCAAGATAATGCTAAAGGAATAAACAAGGATTGGATTACACAATCTATACTAAACAAATAGAGTTAGAACTAGGCTTAGAATGTCACACTGAGGTTGGAGACTTATCATGGACATCCTATTTATATACAAGCGAATAACCAAAGAATAGGGGATTTAGGCTAATCAGACTAGTGCAGACATCCCCTAAAACAAATGTAACATGGGTACCCCACCCCCACACCAAAACTTTACAATGTCCTCATTGGGGGTGGAACAGACGCATAAAGACCAAAAGAAAAATCTAAAAAGCAAACATATGCCCAAAAACAAGACTCAAAAACAAAACAACCAATCATAGGAAAAGAAAAACAAACAACCGTATAAAAAAATTGGAATAAAACAAAGAAAGAAGAAAAGAGAGAAAGAAGGAGAGAGAAGAGAAGAAGTTTCTAGCAAACCAAGTCGGGTGCTAAGTACACCCAAGCTTTTTCATATCACAATCACTGATCATGGCTAGGTTCATAGAATATCAGACACTGCACATCTTCTTGGTCCGGCAGCTCTAGAAATGGTTTCAAACGCAGGCCATTCACTTTGAAGGTGGAACCACTCTGAGGATCCTGAATTTCAACTGCACCATAAGAAAAAACATGTGAGACAAAATAAGGACCCATCCATCGGGACCTCAATTTTCCTGGAAATAGATGGAGTCTAGAGTTATACAAGAGTGCTTTCATTCCTGGGGCAAACTCTTTTCTAAAAATATGTCGATCATGAAACAACTTTGCCCTCTCTTTGTAAGATCGAGCACTCTTATAAGCTTTAGCTCTAATCTCATCAAGCTCACTTAGTTGCAGTCATCTCTCCTCACCTGCCTCAGTCGAGCCATAATTAAGCTTCTTAATGGCCCACCAAGCTTTATGCTCTATCTCCGCAAGTAAATGACAAGGGTTACCGTAAACTACCCTATAAGGTGGCATACCTAAGGGCGTTTTGAAAACTATCCTATATGCCTAAAGAGCATCCACCAGCCTACCAGCCTAGTCCTTCCTATTCCTACTCACTGTCTTTTTCAAAATGTGCTTAATCTGCCGATTGGACACTTCAACTTGGCCACTAGTTTGGGGATGGTAGGGAGTAGCAAGCCTATGGACTATGGAATACCTCTTTAGTAAGGCATCAAAAGATCTATTATTAAAATGGGTACCCTAATCACTAATGATAGCATGGGGCATACCAAATCGAGCAAAGATATTCTCCATAAGGAACTTCACAATAACTTTAGCTTCATTGGTCCTAGAAGGGATGGCTTCAACCCATTTAGAAACATAGTCCACAATTAATAAAATGTACTCATTCCCAAAGGAAGGTAAAAATGGTCCCGTAAAATCAGTACCCCACCCATCAAAAACCTCTACAACAATTATGGGGTTCAGTGACATCATGTTTCTCCTGCTTATTCTGCCCAACTGCTGGCATCTACGGGAACTCTTGCATTACTCAAATGCGTCTTTAAACAAAGTAGGCCAGTAAAATCTACATTGAAGAACCTTGACTACTGTCTTCCTACAACTAAAATGCCCCTCACATGCCTGGTCATGACGAAAAGAAAGGACACTTCTCACCTCATGGTCGGGAATGCACCTCCTAAAAACTTGGTCAGAACAGTACTTAAATAGATAAGGGTCATCCTAAACAAAGAACTTCACAAGGTGGAAGAATCTATCTTTGTCATTCTTAGTCCAAACCTCAGGGATCCTACCAGCAGCTAAGTAATTCACAATATCAGCATTCCAAGGATCAGGGTGAACAACATACAATTTCTTATCGGGGAAGCACTCAGAGATACTAGGCTCACCCTCTCTATCATAGATGATCCTAGACAGGTAGTCAACTAGAAGGTTTTTAGAACCTTTCTTATCCTTGATTTCACAGTCAAATTCTTACAAAAGCAAAATCTATCTCACAAGTCTAGACTTAGCATCCTTCTTAGAAAGAAGGCGCTCAAGGGCAAAGTGGTTAGTATAAATAATCACATGTGAACCAATCAAATATGATCTAAACTTTTCAAAATAAAAGACCACAGCCAAAAACTCTTTCTCAGTAACAATGTAATTCAACTGGGCATCATTCAACGTATGACTAGAATACTAAATAATATGGGGTTTCTTATGAATACGCTATCCTAACACAACCCCAATAGTATAATCAAACACGCCACACATCAATTCAAATGGTTCTCCATAAATGGGAGGATGAAGAATAGGAGCAGAGGTTAAGGCCTCCTTAAGCTTAGAAAATGCCTCATGGCACTCTTCAAAAAAATAAAATGGCACATCCTTAGCTAGCAGATTGGACAAAGGCTTTGCAATTTTACTAAAGTCCTTAATAAAACGGCACTAAAAATCAGCATGTCCAAAGAAAGACCACACCTCTTTCACACAAGTGGGAGGGGAAAGATTAATAATCAGGTCAGTCTTAGCTTTGCCTACCTCAATTCCATCTCGAGAAATGATATGTCCTAAGGCTATACCCTTTTTATCCATGAAGTGGCATTTCTTCCAGTTCAAAGTCAAATTTTTCTCCCTATACCTTTCTAATACCTTTCTCAGATTAGACAAGCAATCATCGAAAGAAGATCCAAACATAGAAAAGTCATCCATGAAAATTTCCGTACATTGCTCAACTAAATCTGAGAAAACAGAAATCATGCATCTTTGCAAGGTAGTAGGGGAATTACACAGTCTGAACGGCAATCTGCTAAAGGCAATATTCTAAATGGACAAGTGAAAGTAGTCTTCTCTTGGTCCTTAGGAGCAACAAAGATCTGGGTATAACCAGAATATCCATCTAAAAAGCAATAGAAGAAATGTCCAGCTAGCCTCTCTAGCATTTGACCCAAGAAGGGAAGGGAAAAATGGTCTTTTCTAGTGGCAGCATTCAATTTTCTATAATCTACACGCACATGCCATCCATATTGAACTCAAGTAGGGATTAACTCATTCTTATCATTTTTAATCATGGTAATACCGGTCTTCTTATGAACAACTTGAACAGGGCTAACCCACTCACTATCAGAAATAGGATAAATGATCCCATAGTCTAACCATTTCAACACCTCCTTCTTAACTACTTTCTGTAAAGTGGGATTCAAATGCCTTTGACGGTCACGATAGGGCTCAGTATTGTCTTTGAAATAAATTTTATATTGCACAATAAAAGGACTAATACCCTTAATATCCCCTAAAGTCCATCCTAGATGTTCCTTGTTCTCTCTAAGTAAAGAAATCAGTTTGTCCTCTTAATCCCAGTCCAAATCAGTAGCAATAATGACAGGTAAAGATTCATCAGGCCCTAAGAATGTATACTTAAGAGAATCAAGAAGGGGTTTCAATTCAATAGCAACAGGGGAAACAGATTCAGCAGCAGATTCAGACACAGCAGTGTAGCAAACAATCAGCAGTAGAGCACAAGTCATCAAACTCAAACACATCATATTTAGACTCATCATCTATAAGAAATGACTCATATTTAATAGCAAATGCATCATTAAAAGCATCATCGAATACAAAATACCGTATCCAGTTAAGAGTAGAAAATTCCATATCATCAAATCCAGAAGGCTGTCTTTGCATGTTAAAGATGTTTAAGTCCATAGTCATGTTACCAAAGATAGTCTCATCATACCATTCCTACAGTTATGAGGGCATTGGCAGTGACCAAGAAAGGACGCCTTAGAATTACAGAAACTTGACTAGCTGAGTTCGACACCTTCTTAGTTTCAATCACAACAAAGTCCACTAGGTAAATCAATTCACCCACTCTAATCAGCACATCCTTGACTATCCCCATGGGCACCAAAGTCGATCTATTAGCCAATTGAATGACCACCCTAGTAGGTTTCAGCTCACCTAACTCGAGCCTCTCATACTCAGCAAAGGGTATCAAGTTAACACTAGCCCCTAGGTCAAGCAATGCTTTGTGAATGAGTTGGTCCCCTATGACTATAGACACAGTAGGACAACCGAGGTTCTTATACTTCACTGGAATCTAGGAAATGATAGAATTAGCACCAGAAGTCAAGAAATCCTTCTTAGGTACACTAGTTGCTCTCTTTGTAGTACATAGCTCCTTTAAGAATCTAGTATAAGGAGGCATCTGCTGAATAGCATCAAGTAAGGGAATGTTGATCTTAACTTGAGAGAAGGTCTCTCTCATCTTCTCAATATGATCTTGATCTTTCTTCTTTAACCTATGGGAGAAAGGAGGCAAAGGCATCTGAATGTTCTCAGAAGAAGGGGAGGAAGAATCCTTAGAAGGTGAAGAACTTGCTAAGTCAGAGAAGTCTGTCTCTTGAAGCTCCTCTTCCTTAGAAGGTGACTTAGGAGATGGAGGACTATCTAAAGCATTGGGGATACAATCAGTAGTATCCCCTGACTAACTAAATAGACTAGTTTCTGGAGTAGAAGAGGGGGAAGAATTCTAGAAGAATTGGTGAGGATACCTACAAGGTTCATTAGGATTTCTCACTTGGTTATTAACCTCTCGACCAGAATGGAGAGATGCAACCGCATTCACTTTCCTCACAGGCTCATTAGGGTTACTAGAAGAAACGAAAGCATGAGCCTCAGGATTCATCTCAGGTTGACTCAGAAAAGTACTAGTTCCCTAGAAGATGATGCTAATTAGGAAAACTGTTCGATCATCATTCTCATCATTTTTTCTATGTTAGCATTAATCATTCTCTCCACATTGTTATTGATTCTCCTCTCCAATTTATTAATATCAATACAACCAGGAGGAGATTGAACTTGAGCTATCAGAGGTGGAGGTCTAGGTGCATTAGGCACACCTGAAAAAGCCGGTCTCTGAAAGGAGTTTGAAAGATAAGAGATGGGCTGGGAGTTATTTTCAGGAAACATCCCAGGTTGAGAATTAGGAACTATAGCATTGGGTCTACTATTCCATGAAAAGTTAGGGTGATTCCTCCACCCTAGGTTTTAATAAGAGAAGAAGGGGTCATCCTTAGGTCTCTGGAAGGCCATATTTGCTTGCCCTTGTTCAGTTATTAACTAATGAGCAAAATAAGGATAATTACTCAAAGAATGATCTAGGGCCTGACAATGAGAACAGGACACTGTAGAGGTATGAGATAGCAGGGACATCTGAGGAGATAATCCCTTTAACATGTTTTCTAAAACAGTAATCTTAGACCCTAAGTGACTAACATCAGAGATAGAATGCAGCCCATCCCTTGCGAACCTAGAACTCAGGCTATCATCATGAGCGGTTTTCCATTGCATGGTTTTCTTAGCCAAGTCCTCTAAAAACTCCCAAGCAGTTGTGGGGTTCTTAGAAAGAAATCCACCCTGACACATAGACTCTAACATGGTCCTAGTCTGCTGGTCAAGTCCTTCATATACAATCTAAAACAAATGTGCTTGGTCTAAACCGTGTTGTAGACATTGGGCCAACAAAGTTTTGAACTTATCAAAATATTTCTAAAATGATTGTCTATCCAGTTACACAAATTGATTAATTTCATTCCTCAACTTAATAGTCATGGCATTAGGGAAATATTTTCTTAAGAACAGTCTTATAAAATCATTCCAAGAAGTAACAGAATTAGCAGCCAAGCCATACATCCAACGTTTAATGGAATCTTTCAGAGTAAAAGTAATCAATTTCATTCGCACAACATCAATGGGAATATTAGGGAAATGCATCATGGAACAAATTTTTTCGAATACCCTCAAAAGCAAATAAGCATCCTCTAAACTTGTGAATTTAGGGAACATCTGAGTATAATGGCGTTTTAATTCAAACATCACATTTGGTGCAAGGTTAGGCATAATAAAACATGATGGCAAAGCAGCCTACGAGGCTCAAAGTCCTTTCTTGTGCCATGTTCCCTAACTCAAGCTGAGGTTCAGGTTTGAGTTCTAAGTCAGGGTCAGGCTCACTCCTAATGAGTCTTTGATCCTTAGGGTTTCTAACCCAACTAGTCATACAAACCCCACACCTTCACCAATCAGAAGCCCTGTTTTTGGCTTTTTTCTTTTTCTATTTTTTTTTGGATTTTTAAACTTTTCTAAAATTTTTCCCTTTTTTCAAACACAAAATCAAATCAAAATTTCACTTAATCCTAAAGATGATTTACAAAAAGTAACCAAATTAAAAAGTTAATCAACATCTAAAACAATTCCCAACAAAAGCCAAATTCTAAAACCACAACATAAAGCACGAAGACCCTTCTTTAGGTGGTTTTCAAGTTTTTTAAAATTTTTTCAATTTTTAAGCTTTTTTAATTTGTAGTGATTTTTAAGTTTTTCTTATTTTTTTGGATTTTTGAGAATATTCAAGAAATGAACTAAACTAAGTCATAATTGATAATGGAATAAACAAAGTAAGGTAGAACATACGCAACTGAAAAGGAAGTAGCTAAGAAAATGAAAATATAACCTAATCTTATGCCATCATCCCCAGCAGCAGTGCCAAGAACTTGTTCGGATAAATTTAAGTGATAAACAAAAGCCGCAAGCACATAGCTCTCACTGTAGCACGTGAGAGTCGTTTCCTCCGGGACAATGGACAAGATTATGGTCACAGAAAAGGGTGAATTAACTAGTTGATCTACACTAGACCAAATTAAACCATTCAAAGAGAACTAGTGCCCCAATTCAACTGAACACTTGGCTAAGCATTCGATTCAACTAAACATAAGCAACCTAAATGAACTAAACCTAAGCATTTAAACACAAACATATAAATGAGTCTTATATATTCATTATCATTCAACTAAAGCTGAAACCTAGAATCTGAAATCAAAGGAGGCTAGGATTAAATGAATTCCATCAACAACCTAATCAACATCATCAAATTACTAGAGCAAGCAATGAGAACCCATGCAATCATTTCCAAAACTGAGACAACCAGAACCAAGCAACTGATCGAATTTAATCCCTCTCTAATCAGAGAACCACACAGTTGAAATCAATCACCACAAAATCACCTGAATTCAGATCAACCGAAACAGTACCATTCAAAGACCATATTTGAACAAGCCATCAATCAAAACCATCGAACTATACGCACAAAATCAAACAATCATATATCAACCAAACCATAATATCTACAGAACCAGAGCAAATAATTTGATCTAAATGCATCAAACCAGCATCATCAGTCAGCCAATTAATCAGTTGCATCACTAATAAAAAAAAAATGAGAAGGCTAAGTTGCTGGGAAAGGGAATCGAGAGCGAGATTTAACTGAGGAGGTGAATAACTCTGTAACCTCAAGAGGGGGGACGACCAACAGTGTTCAAGGCCAACTAGATCGGAGAGGGACTTCACCGCCCGCCATTAATGGTGGAAACACCATAGCCGTGCCATCAATCGAGGACACTCCATACCCTGCTCAATCAGAGCCAAACAGGGGAGGGGAAAAAATTGACTGAAATCAACTAACCCAAAGCCAAAATCATGGCAATTACAAGCTTAATTTGTGAACATCAACCCGAAATTAAAAAATAAGAGTTAATTACATGAAAGCCGAGACCTATAACCTAACTATTATCAAACCCTAACTCTTAAAATTGAAAAAATTACATCTGAATTTCGAGAGAAAACTTCAAAATATTAAACCAATTAAACCCTAAAAACTTCTAACCTCTTCTTCTGGAGCCAACTTCTTCAATATATACCTAAGTTCATGCAATCTTCACTGTTCATCTTGAGATGTGTGGGCATAGGAAATGGTGCAACCTGGTGTGCTATGCTGGCGTCCTTAGCATAAAACCCGGTGATGGGTGAGGATGGTGGATGAGCTGGCACTCGGTGGTGATGCGTGGTCTGGTTGTTCGAAGAGAGAGAAAGGTGAAGATGAGGAAGATGAGGAACAGAGGAGATGGAGGAGTCAGGTTCTCTGGTTCCTAGGATTGAGGAAGGAGAGAGAAGAAGAAGATAAGTGAGAAGTGGGGTGGTGGGGTAATTTGGGGTCACGTGCCTAGCACGTGATGGGCCACTAGCTTTAAACTTTTTTTTTTTCTTTGGGCTAAACAAACGGGCTTTTAAGATTTGGTCAGGTCAATTTAGCCCACTTCTTCATTTCCGGCATTTTTTTAGCATTTTTCTTACATTTCTCCATAATTATTCTCATTTTGTTCTAAACCTACAAAACAAAATAAAATTAAATAAAAACCTAAAAATAATAATTATTATGAGCATAAATTGGGTAAAAAGTATTATAAAAATAACACATTTTTAGCACGAACAAGATGTATAGTAAATCCCACTCCATGCCCTGAGCGCACATTTTAACAGTTGAAGCTTATGATAGATGGTACTTGCACTCGAGACTAAGGGATCTCCAGTGATTATTATAATCAAGAATTGTCTCGTCCTTCCATTGTCTAGTGTTTGTTATCTCTGTCATGCTAGCAACACGTTGATGCTGTAGAACTGATTCAGGAACTCCTGCTCCATTTGTTTGCTGCTATAAATGGACTCTGGCTCCAAGTCTGTGTGCCAATTGAATGCATTCCTTTTTAGAGTATGGACAAACTACTTCACCAGCCGGTCTCCCTTTGTGCCAGCATTACTGCATGTCTAAATGAAGTGAGCGATATGTTATTTGGGGTCTGCCCTTGCCATTGAATTGCTTGAACTTGGGAGGCTAATAGCCATGGGGCATGTGAACAATCCTCTTCATATAAGGCTTTGTATATAAGTGGGTCTTGTAAGACCCTCCTCCCAACTAAGACTTGACTGCATTTGGTATCAAGCTCTAAATCTGCTCAACAGACATCAACTTGCACTCGTCGCCAGATTCTTCGTTGTGGTTGGACTCATTTTCAGAGTCTTCAGAGCCTGAACCTTTGTTAGAAGCTTCAGAGGGGTTCTTTTCAAGCTTCTTCATCAGCTCAACAATCTGGTCGTTCTGGAGCTTGATTTGGGCATCCTTTTCTACACTCTCTTTAGAAAGCCTGTCTAAGGTAGCCTTCATACTGACCAATTGTTCTAAGAAGTAAGTAGCCTCTGTCACCATAATTGGTATAATGACAGTGTTAGAGGATTCAGCTTTAGCATGCATGGAAAGTGATCCCTTCAAGGATGCCAAAGAGGAATCGCTGCTCAAATAACCATCATCTTCAAAATTGAAGGGTTACAAAGCAGGGTTGGTGTGGGTTTAGAGTTCATCCATCCTACATGAAATTGTTTGCGGCATGATGAAGCCAGCAACAGATTTTTGCTTCAGAGTGTTTGAAGCGATTTGATTGACTCCATCAGATACATTGGAGCCGAGGTTCTGGATCTTATGTGACTATGATGGTGCAGCCACAATTGATTCCTCTCGGTGATAGTGGTAGCAGTTTTTGTCATACTTCTAGGCATGACACCATCAGATGCAGTACTACCAGTTATTGATCCATGAGATACAGATCGGATAGCTTTCCTTGAAAATTGGGTGATAGCATTCTTAGGGGCCATGTTATCTTCAGAGGAGTGCAAAGTTTATATTTTGGAGAAGGAGATGAGAGACAAAGAAGTCCCACCGGGCAAGTTAAAAATTTATAAACACAAATTTCCAGCCTAAAATGAATTAGAGAACAAATTAAGAAACAAAGGAATCTTTGTATTGATGTAGTACTTACAGGTACAATCTCTAAATTTAATACACTGAAGTAGTCATCTGATTCGATCTCCTTGTAACTTAAGTCTTTCAAGGGCGTGATGCTTGATCTCGATTGATGCTGAATCACTTGAAGAACTTTGAAATCATTCTTGAACTTGATCTGCAACTGGTTGATTACTGACCCTGACGCTTGCAAGTTTTGATCTTTCTCACTTAGTAGCTAGATGCCCGCTTGCAGTCTGACCTTCTAAATTCTGCAATGTTTAATGTAAAAAATAAAGGGGAAGATCCCTTATTTATCGGTTCTGCCAGCTAGGGTTAGAGTCGGGTTCTTGGCCTAGGCCTAGTAGTTATTTCCTTATTTTTAAATAAAGAAAATAATTACTAATTTCTACATCATCGACGACACGTGGTAGCTTTTAACTTGCTAAACTTAATTTTGAGCAAACGGGTCTACCAAAGTCAACGTGACACGTGGCAATTCATAATCGGTCAATCTTGTTAACACGTGGCACCATCCAATTTATTGTAGAATTTTTGCCTTCTACAGTATGTTGGAGATGTAAACCACTCTTACAATCAGTTGCTAGAACTCTTCAGCCATTACCTATTCTTAATGCAGTTTGTGTTGATATCTCAGTGGATTTTGTTGAATGTCTTCGAGTGTAAGGGCAAAGATACCATTTTAGTGGTAATGGATGAGCTGAGTAAAGATGTCCATTTCCTAGAATATATCACCCTTTCACTACTATAATGGTTATACGATATTATTTTGAACACACCTAGAAGCTAATGGATTTCCAAAGACCATTGTAAGTGATATGGACAAAATATCCATGAGCAACTTTTGAATTGAGCTCTTCATAAAACAAAAGATAGGTAAAAATAGGCTGTCAATAGATGTCTTGAGACTTAGTTGAGGTATGTGGTAGGGGAAAGACCAAAAGAGTGGGTTTTGTGGCTTTCTTTCGTTAAATAGTGGTACAACACCAATGGGTATCCAACCATTGGCACCACCCCATATGAGATGGTACATGGGAATCCACCTTCTTTACATGCTCCTTACATCACTAGGGACACTAGGGTGGAAGCTGTAGAAATGAGCTTGAGAACTAGAGAAGGATGCATCAAGACACTGAAGTTTCACTTTGAGAGGTCTCATAACATAATGAAGGTGCGAGGTGACAAACATAGGAGTGAAAAGGCATTACAGATGGGAGATTTGGTGTATGTCAAGTTATAAACTTATAAACAAAGCTTAATAGGGATAAGAATTTATCACAAGCTTGCTGTTAAGTATTTTAAGCCCTTTCCTAACATTGCAAGGATTGGACAAGTGGCTTACAACTTTTAACTACCTTTAACATCGAGGGTACATCCTTTTTTCACATATCTCAACTAAAGAAATATGTGAGAGCAACACCTAAACATCTCTTACTAAAGAAACATGTAGGAACAGTACCTATACAAAGCTATCTGCTATAAATTAATAGAGATGGGTTAGTTAGTGCGGAACATGTGCCTGTATTAGACAGAAGGTTGGGAAAAAGGGGCAATAATGCTGTGATTTATGTGCTTATACAGTGGTCTAATGCTCCTAGAAAAGAGGAAACATGGGAGTTGTAACCAAATATTAAAAGAAGATTTTTAAACTTTAATTTACAAAGTTGAGGACAAGCTTTAATTCAAGAGGGAAGGATTGATATCAACCATTAGTTGCACGAGTTTACATCACTAAAGCTTGTTAGTAAAAGTTTGTTAGTTTGTTATTTTTCTTGTAAATCGCTTTTCCCACCAAGTCTGTTCGTTTTTCCTTTATAACTTAATGGATTGTTCTAAGAAGTCATCTATAAAATGAATTAAATGATCTTCCTTGTCTATGTACGGTTGCCTCTCTATCTGTCTATCTGTCTCTCTCTCTCTCTCCCCCTCTCTCTATTTAGGTACTAATTCAGTTTCCAAGCTCTGTTATAGCTTCAATCTTCTCTGAATTAACCACTCATGGAAGATTGATATCAATCAGGCTTTGGGGCCAACATTTCATTCCAATTTTGTCTCATTCTTCCTATGATGAGGTTATCTAAAAAAGAAGAATTCCGAGGTAGCCCCCTTATTTTAGCTATTGGTCAATAAACCATACGCGTGTGCAAATTAAAATATGCTATCAAATGTTAACTTGACATTGATTAAAAAATTGTTGATAAATTAAGTGTGATTCCAGTATATTAAAGTAGTTTTCCATCTCAAATCCAAAGACAATGACGGGATCACAACATTATACTTCCACCTTAAAAGCTTCATCTCTTACAGATTAGTGATTCACCCACATGAAACAACTAACAATATCTATCTATTTTATAGCATTGCTGCTAAAGTGCCCGAAAAAGGTGTCTGGTATTACAAAAACCCCCCAACCCCCAAAAAAAGCACCTTCTGAATCTTCACCTTATCTCCTACTCTTGAAACTAGATATGAAATCTTATAAAACAAGAAACAATATACCATTACTGTTGTTATCCTATTATACAAGTGGTCATGCTGAGTCACTCATGCACATCAAAGATTCACAATACATCAACTCTGGCTGATCCATGGATGACTTGTCCTAGGGCTATTCATTTTTCCCTATATATGTCCATTGCATGCTTCATTCTTACTACAAAGCCTTTTCTTAATCTATTGATCTCACAAGAGTCTAATACAACTAGCAATTTCAGATCTAAAGGAGGGGGAGATGGATGTTACAAAGGCGTACAAATCAAGGAGCATGAAGAGTATGCTTGGAGATAACCTTCCTCGAAATGGCCTTCCCAGAACATACATTAAAAAAACTATAAAGACACAACCCATGAGATTGTTATAGGGATCTTTAAGAAAACACTTTTTAAGGCAGCATAAAGTAGAGCAGTTCCCATCAACATGAACAGGGGTGTTTTATTTCACTTAATTTTAGTTTTAATATTTTCACCAACCCTGAATCAAGAGAATTGATTGTTTAACTAATATGTATCACCTAATTAAATAGTGAGAGCAAAGCTAAGCATAGGAGTGAAAATTCTGTAGGTAGGCACTATGGACAAAGTGTTCAGGCAAATTCGCAGCATCAGAGAAGGAGTGCAACTTCTCAAGACTTTTCAGGGCAACTTTTTCATCACGACTGGGCCTATAGCAGCTCAGCTTTTCATCACCACAAATAAGGTCACGTTCAGGAGGGATGTTGGATTTGGCAATGACCTAAAAGCTATTTTTTTATAAATACGTCCAAATATTGCATGGAAGCTATCAACTGCTCATTTCTCAGCTAGAGTGGATCATCTTAACATTAGATATGTGAGTATAATAGGCTTACAAAAATCCTTAATGAAAGTTTAGTTAGGCTAGTTAAATCACCCACAGGGGGTGAACAGGGTGACTAGCAAAAATTAAAGCAATTATAAAAATTAATGCGCAAATAAAAGCGAGACAAAAACATGATGATGATTTTATGATGTTAACCCTTCCAAATAAGGTTAATCACTGTCTAAGTCTCGTCTTTTCTTAGGATTTGAACCGCTCCTCTTATTATTTACTTAAAAGTTACACAATCGAGTCCCCTGATTCGAGAAAGACTCCATTGAACACTTTCAAGATCAACTACTCGATTCTGAGAATCTCTTTCTCGGTCGATCACTCAACTAAGTACCTTAACTTAAGTCACTCACTAAGTATTGCCTACTCAATACTTAGCTACCCAAGTAAGTTCTGCCCAATTACTTGTTACATGATTGTCTTATAAGAGGTTATCCTTACAAGATAAGTACAAGTAATAATCAAATCAGTATGCAAGTTCTAGCTAAAATCATGCCAATTTTTCCTTCTCTTGTATTTGCAACTGTAGCCCGTGATATCTCTATTGCTCGAATGCCTTGGACATGCTTAGGCGCCTTGTATTTATAGCCAAAGATGACTAATGAGTTGTTATGCTGTAATCTCTTAATCATCGTGACTTTTGGTTTGCTTCAATGAAATCTTCTATTTTCAAAGCCTTGCACTTCCCATCAAAATCTTGGAACCATGCTTTATTCATCACACAAATAAATCTGCATCCCTATTCTTAAGAAAGTCATTATATGACATGTAACACAATCAAAAGGATCCTTGATTTGCATTTTAAGATTCAAATTCTATCACATGTAATAAATTCAAAATGATCCTTGATTTGCATTTTAAGATTCAAATTCAAATCAAGCTTCCATAACCAAGGAACAATCTTTGATATTTTATCATCATATCGATTTGTGATTATTATAATATTCTCCTCATTCAATTAAAGGATATTTCATGGATAATCAATATTTTTCTAACATCAATCTCTTAGATCACGTAAAATCTATATAATGCTCTATCATATAATATCTTTAAGTAAACCATATAATATCTTTGGTCAATCAAATATAAGGCTAATATTATGTCATATCAATCAAGAAAATCAATGATAAAAATAATCCACATTTACAAATATCACAAGATATTGCTTATGATATTTTATCTTGATTTCTTCACTATCCATTATTAATCCATAAGATAAAATCGACATCATATCCAATCAAATTAGATAGCCCAAATCATATCCATAATCATATCTCTAATTGTATCTCACAAACATGATATCAATTCTTGTCATATTACCTAATCCTTGGAATTATGGCAACATATAAATCAAGATCATCACATCATCATACATTACATTTTCTTTTATGATAATTTCATTACAAGCAGTATCCATAATTCATACATGTAACTTATTACAAATATGTTGCACCATGTATTCATAAGTAGGTCCAAAACATGTATTTTTATATTAATAAATCAATAATGGACTGACTAGATGTATTATATTTGAAATAGAATACTTGTAACATCATATTACTTCACCATTTTGTATATAATACTAATCATATTTTTTGTTATCATCAAAATTAAAATGTGACTCTTGGAGTCAACATTCTTCCCCTTTTTGATGATAACAAACAATTTAAGGCAAGCACAAAGCCGAATCAGAACATATACCTTCATTTGTGTGTATACTTACCACATTTTCTTCTTCTTCTCACCCTTTGTCATCATTAAAAAGGGATCCAGAATATGATATAGTACATTAATAGCATAATTTCCCTTAACATAACATTTGCAGAAATTATCACAAGCTTATGTGTCAATAAGTGCAATTATAAAGGTTTAGATAACATAATCAATCGTTCACATATATACATACATATATACATACATACATACATATATATATGTATATATATATATATATATATATATATATATATATATATATATATATATATATATATATATATATATATATATAGTATATATATATATGACTTGTTGATTCAACTTTCACATGAACAGTATTGATGATCACAGGGGATATTATCATACAACAATGTCAATCATTCAAAACTCTTTACATATCTCCATTGTGCAAATAATTTTGGAACACATATGTAGAATACTAGAACAACTTAATCAGGCATGTTCTTCTCCTTACAAAATCAATTAAAGCATACATTTTCAATATTTGGACATGTGATCATATCATGTGTAAGAGCAAGAAAAGATTAACTACCATAATTATCATTCAATAGAAGTAAACATCGGTGTTATATGCCAACAAGTCCGAAAGATAAAAACATCATCAAAATCAATCACATGACTCCAACGCTTGTATGCCTCATAGAAATATGCATATTTGAGTTAATTAGACACATTAAGTAGCATAAAAGAGTCTTGACCATTAGAAGTTAAATATATGTTTCCTTCAATCTATGCCCCACATAATTTAAGACATTTCATATGTCAATCACATATTTGGATAAAAATATCGAAACCCATAATAATAATTAACATATTGAACGAGATATGTGATTCACGCATGTAGGTCATGCGAATATCTAACAATTAAATCAATAGAAATTATGAATATTAAGATGCACAAAGATAACACAAAAATTATCGTATGTGAGTCATAATTATTTCCCCCTTAATAGTATATGCAATTTCACAAATAAGGTGTATGATCATGAAAGATGTGAAAATATTAAATATTTACAACACATGATATTTTCCTTTAAAAAACATAATGATCTATGTGCATAAAATCATTCAATGAATATGTTATGACATGCATAATCAATACTTTATGGAGATATTTAGAAAAATATTATATAAAGCCAACATGGTGCTCATGCACTATAAGTAAAGCCTCTAATTCAACCAATGTATTTATCCAAATTTCAGTGTGAGAATTCATGCATAAGTGATTGTTCAAATAGGATGCTTGCTAAATATTTCTCCTTGTATCATTTAATAATGATTCGACCTATGATTATACCACATAAGCTTACTAAATATTTCTCCTTGTATTTCATAAAAATGTAGCATGTGAAAGGAGAAGTTCAAGATGGTTGATGATAGAGAAATCATCTTATTGACAATAAACCTAATTTGATTCTTGTAGTTTCTTTTTGAGTTGTAATTTTTTGATCTTCCTATTGTATATAATTGAAGACATATGTGATTGTTCAATTAGGATGCTTGACCTTAGTATTTTACAAAAATTCTCCAATAAAACCTTTAGCGCTAAGATAGAGGACACCCCCTTGGAAACAAATATCAAATAAATCATATTAATGTCAGAAAAAATTTTATAACACATAGAGTCGTATAGATTACAACATGTCAGGATCAAATCATCTCTCTCTTGAAAATAACTAAAGCAAGACTACCCATAGAGATATAATAATTATCATATAGAGTTTTAACAATTTTAAAACTTAATTTGCCATTTTCAAAAATAAATAAATACCACAGAATCTTCTCTAAAATATAATATAAATGGTCCAAGTAAGAATTCAACAAAAGCATCACCATATGCATACAAATGTACAAAAAGCTTGTAGTATTTAAGCTATCTTCCACTTCAAAAAAGTAATTGATGCTTACAAAAAAATTGCATAGAGGGGATATAGGATAATTAGAGACAAATAAATCATGACTTTCACTATGCAAATATACGTAAAAATGCAGTAGTACGAGAAACTTGTTGTCAAATATCAAAAAGCATAGTTTATGCACAAATGACATGATTTTCATATTAGTGCTTGATCAAATTGCATGAATTATCAAAATTTTTATCATTGATTCTTTCGCAGTTCACATAATAAAGCTCACTAATGAAACATTCAAGTGAGAAGGTATGATATCAGGATAGATTAACAATATCCTCTCCCATAATAAAAATGCATTGCAATCATCAAATTATTTACCGTAAAATAAATTATTACTACGAGAACTCTAGTGATTCTTGAGCATCCACTTTTGAATTGGAAACTCTACTCATGTGGATGTTAAGTACTTTGATAAAACAAACTTAAAGCTTTCTCAAATCGTTTTTGAAAATTTTAGGTCCATGTTGGCTAGCATCTGCAAAATTTGGAGCTATTATCCCTTTTGGTATCCAAATTTGCAAGGCACTATGAGCATTTCTTTTAATGGGGCAATAAGTAGAAATATGGCCTATGTTTGCACATTAATTGCAGATAATAGAACTACTACTTTTGGAAATGGTCGATTAAACAAAGAAGTTTTTATAACACGTCATTTGATTAAAAAGATCGAAACTGATCCCTTCTTTGTTAAATGATGCTTTTTGTGAGCTAAGAATTTTATATAAATTTTCTTCTCCTTTAGAAAATTTTAAGACAATTTTTGGAAGGTCGGAAAATGTGCATTGTAAGTCATATTTCCCTTTCCTAAGAAGTGTATATTTTTCTTGAACTACATTTAAATCATTTGAAAACAAACCACCTGATTTTTGCAATTCAACTGTTTCTTGAGACAAATCAAAAGTTATTTTCTTTAAACTTTTCATTTTAGAACTATGCCCTCGTAGCTATTTAAGAGAATAGAGCAATAATTTTATTACCTTGCATTACGAGCACTTGTTTAAACCATTATATACGTCATCTGGAACTTCATACTCTTCTTCTTCTTCTTCTTCCCCTCCTTCTTTACCTATATTCCCATCATCATCATCATCGTCATTTCAATTTGAATTGCTTTTTCACTTGCCAGTAGGCAAAGATGATTGATCTTTTTTGTCATTGAAATTGTTAAACATATTGTCCATTTTTGACAAAATGAGATTTTCTTCATTTTTCAAATAGCCTAAACCTAATTTGTATTAGTTACTCGAATTTAATCAATTTTTATAAAATTGAGTGCGCGCAGTTCAATTCATTATTTGAACTAATATATTTTGTAGGCCTCGAATGGAATTGATGGCCTTGTGTTAAATTTTATAATATGTCCAATTAGTCACTTAATATTAAAGTGAATAATAATACAATAGTAAGAATTTAATGAAGTACATACATATAAATGACTTAATTTATGAAATGCTTGATTAGATTTTGTTATTTAGACTAGCGTAATTTAAAATAATTTAGTAAATAGGTAGAAAAATAAATTATTATAGCACTTAATTAATTAGCTAATTAGCATATTAGAAGGAAAGAGTTTAATTTAAAAAGAGGGATGAGCAAAGTTTTTAAAACAGAAAAAAACATGGCACTAAAAACAAAAAAACGCAAACAAAAAAAAGGAAAAAATTATGTAATACGAATTAGATTATGCGTTCTATAGCCAAGCCCCAAAAAAACCCAAAAGCATTTTCTCTCTCCTCCCTCTTCCCTATTATGCCAGCCTCTCAGCCACACTGACAGCTTGTCTTTACTAGCTATGCCATTGGTTGCCACGTCCCAGTGCCAGTCAGATCCTCCCGGCCACCAGTGAATCAACACCATCACCTTTTGCCTCTTCGCTTTGCCTCTCTTACTATGTTTTTCAAGGTAAAAGTTCAAATCTCTTTCACTCCTTTTTCATTTATTGGCTTAATTTTCTCAATTGACCAAATTAATACTTTTAGTTGGGCTTAGATGGGTGTTTGGATATGAATTGGAGCAAGGATTTGATTTATTAAGATCGAATGAGAGTAGGCTTTTGGGAGTTGGACAGAAAGTTAGGGTAGAGTTGACATAAGTTTTCCTTCTTGAATTTTTAATTGATTATTCTCAATTAGTGTCTTAAGTTCTAATTTTGGATTAAGTATAATAAATTGATGATGCATACTTAATTGGGGGTTGATTGATGAAAAAGTAGTTAATGAACAAAAATAAGAAGATGAGTGTTTTTAAAATTTAGGAATAACTAAACATAATTAAAGTGTTACATTAACATCTTTCAAAAGAGTTTTTAGTATGAGTAAGTTGGAAGGATTGAATTACAATTTTCATTTAAAAGTTCAAATGCATAATATTAAGTTGTGTGAACTAAGAATTGCTAGGTCACTATTTGATTCAAGGTTGTGGCATGAACAATGAAGGAAAGTTATATTATTAAGGGGGGAAAAGACATGGAAGAAAGAGAATTTCAAATCTTAAGTCAATTAGGTATAACCATATTGTAAGGATCAAATTGACTTTAACAGTAATTTTAATGTGAACAGGTGGTGTATGTGACTTAAAGGAGCTTGAGTTAACCATTAGTTGAATTAGGATTGGTTCTGATGGGTTATTTAGTTTCAAATTAGTTAAAAGAAATTATTAATGGGATTCTTAGGATGAGAAGTAGTATGGTTTACAATGGAGAATCTACTTAATTGAGTATAAGTCGTATGGACGAATGTAAGGAAGGAAGTAGAGCATTAATACAAATACGAAACAGTGAACTTTTAATTCACTAGATATATAGTGGAAGAAAAAAAATGTCTTTTCATAGAATAAAATCACAAGTAAGATTCGCTTTAAACTCTTGAAGGAGGACTATGTATAGAATAAAAATAACCTTCTTCTCTCCAGGTTGGTGAAATAAATAAACTCATGTTAAATGAGCTAAATTGGATTAATTTCACTCATTTAATTAACTTATAATTAATAATTATTCAATAAAATGGGAGGGACACTAGACACCTTTAAAAAGAAAAAGGAAGAGATATTTCTTCAAGGGGAGTAAGCAGTGGTAAGAATAGTATGAGCATCAACATGTAGTCAAATTAAAAAAGCCCATTAGATATAATGGCCTAATTAAGGAACGAGTAACAAAGGTAAACTAAAGGGTGAAATTGGATATTGATGCTCTTATACATGCAATTGGAATAACAAAATAAAAATTATGAAAAATATTGACAGCATTAGGATCTTGTTGAATTAGAAGATGAGGGCATCATCATCAAGCCGTTTACTGGTCAATTCCTAGAGGAGAACATATTTCAAGAAATAAGGTACATTTAATGCCTCTATCCTTCCAAAATTCACATATATTTTATAAATACAAAAAACTCTCATAGTATACAAGATTTTAATGAATCATTTCCAAATATTATTTTGGCACATAATCAAGTGGATCTACCAATTATCAATTAGCAGGACTTGGCCCTTCAATTTACTTGCATGACCTCATGTCAGGCTTCCCGATTAGCCCTGTAGGTGTGCACCTATTCAATGATTGCATTGCATATATGAGTCATCAGTTTGGGTTCCACTTTTAAATAATAACCGGTAATAGTTTTAATATAGTTCTCTTTCTCTCCCTGATTTTGAACTAAAATGAATGGAAATGCGCGCTCACTGAAAAATGAATTTCTATCTTTATGGTACAGGGATAAATGTATTAAGCCTGGGCACACTATTTGAATATTTTTGTATTTTATGTTTTCAGGTAGATAAATTACGAAATCCTTACTTCGCAACACCAGAAAACAAGGAGACAGTTGGTGAAGCCAAGACAAGCTCACAGTGACGTTTCATGAAGCTAAGGTTAATTGGAATGTAAGCTTTGTGGGTTGCCAAATTTTTAGTTTAGTTTAGGAATGTAGAAAGCTGCTCTAATTGGTGTTTCTGGTGGGCTAAACTATGTTATAATATTTGCCTGGTAAATTGACTAAGCTTTAGCCTCCATAGGAAGGCGGTAGCATCCCAATCTTGACTCTTTCACTATAGTAATTTTTAATGATTGATTAATTAGACCAATATGGAGTTTACGAGTTGGGGCACCATAGTTTAAGCATCAGAGCAAGGTTTAATGTGGTCATTGTGAGTTATAAGATGCTTATGAGTTGTATTGGTCTAATTAAATATGAGGTTAATTATGAATTCTTGGGCATGTACATAGTGAGGATGCTTTAAACAATATTTATCCTGTCCTCAGCTTTGGTGTCAAGGTCGACGACCTAGTTACGTAATACTGTGGGACTCCATCATTAACAAAGCAGAGCTAGAAAACATTTAGTTACCTCCTATTGCTGTACATATCTCAGGGAATACGAACCTTATAGCAATAATTCTATGAAGTTTAGGTTACCTGGTTGTTTAATGAGGACGACCCCAACTTAGAAGCTCTATTAAGTCATATTTAACATTTGTATATGATGCGTTTAGAACATGACTAGAGGATGCCACTTGCTAACTCTTATGTGATTGATATGACACCCAATTACGCCAAACCATGTACGTAGGGGAAATGTATTTGTTATAATACCCTTATATCGAATCAGTATAAAGAGACTAATAGTCTGTGTGTGTGTGTGTGTGTGTGTCTATATATGTACATATATGGAGATATATATATATATATATACATATATATATATATATATATATATATAGATATATATATATATATATATATATATATATATATATATTATATATATATACATATATGAATATGCATATGTACATATATATATATAATATATATATATATATATATATATATATATATGTACGTAGATATAAATATATATGTATATATATGTGTGTATATATATATATTATATATATATATATATATATATATATATATATATATATATATATATATGATGTATATGTGTATAAATACATACATATATATATATATTATATATATATATATATATATATATATATATATATACACATATATGTATGTGTGTGTGTACACACACACACACACACACACACACACATATATATATGTATATATATGTATATATATGTTTGTGTGTGCGTATGTGTGTGTGTGTGTGTGTGTATATATATATATGTATATGTATATGTATATGTATATATTGAGGCCTACCACATTGTCACTATTGATATATGATATTTACTTACTCTAGTGAATTATGTGATGTCCATCTAATAGCTGTGTTATCCTACTTGTGCTATTTAAGTCATATGCAATAAGATAAAGGATGTCATGCAAATAAGGTGGGGTCATTGAGCTGATTTCAAGAGCATATGAACTTATGTGGGTTACTATAGGCTAATGCATATGCAAGTGTTTTACACTTTAAAAGTCATTTATAATTACGAAGTTAATGAAGAGTTGGAGGATATTTAGATGTGGGTTGCCCGTTCATGTTACGGCTTTAGGTCATCGGCTATTGTTGCACAAATAAAGATCTCTAAATCTAAGTGCTAATAAGTTGATTAACTTTTGAAAACTTTGAAAGTGTCTATGGATAAAACTCCTTAGGATGTTTGTAATGTGGCAGTGGCTATAATGTCTAGACTTATTATGGGGCTAAAGCAAACCCTAAAGGTGCATGGAATTTATCTAAGGTGGAGCTTATTGTAAGGAATGTCCATAAGAAATTCCAAGTGAAAAGTGTAAATCATTTCTTGCTAAATTTGATGGACTAGATGATGCACGCTTTTAGGTCGAGATATGGTCATTTGATTGTGCAAATAAGTTAGTTGGAGAATATTAGTAGTGCATAAGATAACCAACTAAGAATTCTAGGATGCACAATGATCAGACACAAGAAATGGAGAGAGAAAAAGAGAGAGACGAAGGCGCAAATGAAGAGTATATTCCATCCATTATTATATCAAAGGCAGAAGACTCCAAATTATTATGCTTCTAGGAGTATAATGAAGCTATATAGAATCAGAATCACAAGGAATAAATAAGGGGGAAAAAAGAGAGAGGAAGAGTGCATAAATGTGGGAATCATTAAAAAAAACTAGAGCAGTGATTTAGAATTTGAAACATGCTCACTTTATGAGAAATGACTATTTACACAAGTGAAACTATGGGAAAGAAGGGAAAACAAAAATGCTTGGGGGTAAGCTATACATGCACGTATATTCTTTTCTTTTGTATACCATGAATTCTAGACATTACAATTTATATTCTAACCAATAAGAGGCCAAGATTCGTGGATATGATTTGGGAATATAAATGATGCATGGAAAAGGATAGTATAAGTACAGCTGTCTTACCTGTTGAACTCAGGACACATAAAATTGATGCATTACAACTCATGTTGGTAAGGAATTGGGAGTAGTAACTTAAATATATATTGCATGAATTCTATAGGGTTATTATGAGTGATTTTATAAGATTAAGATGTCATATTCAAGAAGGTATTACTACGCACAACTCCAGGAATGACAACAGAGGATGCGAGGCAAATAAGATATGCGAAATGTTTACCTAAAACCTTAAAATCTAAGTGAATTTCTTTTGGACATATCGACCATGTAACTTTAGCTACATAAGTCTCTGAATTGATTTAAAAGAGTCAATATACAGTAACCTTTGGCTGACCGATGCTAGACCTCCCTTGTCAGATTCCATTATGTAATTGTGTATCCTTTGTGAGGAACTCTTGATGTCCTTAATTACAACCCAGAGCTAGCCACATCCATCTTATCACTAACACAACCTAATTTGTAACTCTTTTTGAGTCATTTTAACTTACTTCACTTAAGCAAAATTATTTGGCCACCTTAGCAACACTTAATTAGATATCAATGCCACCATTGAATCATCTCGTGACATCCATCCCTCTATGAATTCATGATCACCAAGTTGGGAAGTATCCCTTTGTCTTTTATTAATTATCTTGCTCAACTTACTTCACGCAATCCTCTTTTCAAAGAAATGAACTAACCTCTCTTACTGATCGTCAATCTGATTCTTGATGTTTCCTTTTTGTCATTATTCTTAAATCGATTAGTTTTTTTTAAAAAAGAAGACAACGATCAATTCCCTCTCCCAGGTGAGTGGTTTCAAATTAAATAAGTCAATGAATGCAGTCTAACCCTTTTTGTAATGCTATAAACTCTTTTCTTGGCCGTTCCTAGGGTTACCAACTATACAAATGCCTGTATGAGTATGACTTGAGTTCTTAAGTCAATATCTTGAGTAAAGGATGACCTATTCCTTGTGTCATTTGAGAAATCCCTATTGGCATTCCTCCAAGCTCTTATTTACACTATATGATCAATCAGGGTTTTGTTCATGGCTACTTATAATGGTCTTGGCCTACTATCATTTTAACATCTCAACTTTCCAATGGGAAGTCTCCAGAGGGAGAAAGAGCGAGAGAGAGAGAGAGAGAGAGAGAGAAAGGGGGGGAGAGAGAGAGAGAGAAACCTATATAAAGGGATACCTTGATGATTGTATTTCATCTAAGAAACTTTTACATTCTATTTCTCGCAAGTGGTAATGTTTGACCTTGATGATTCTATTTCATCCAAACACCTTTATATACATATATATGTATGTATGGTTATAACTGTTGGTTGCAGCGCACTGCTAATTGTTATTTGTTTGTTTGGTAAGTTAAGCATTGGTAAGTTACGTAAGTTTACATATCGCTTTTCAGCGTATCATGATGATGAGAATACCAAATTGTGAAATTGAAACTGAGATGGTAGTTGGACGGTTTGAGGTAGAACTATGAGTGGTTCGAGGCCCTGTGGTCGGTTGTCATGTACGGAGGGAGTGTGGATTGTGATTACCGCAATCGTGTGGATTGCGAGGCTTTGTATGGCTCATTGTGTTGAAATGATTATGAAGTGCTTGAATGTATTATGCGTAAATCCCTCCTCTTTTATGTTATCAAGATGCATTATGCGTGCGAATGTGTTGTTTTGAAAAAGGATGCTTCTCGTGTTTAAAAACAATAGTAGCCATGACTATTAGTAATCAATGGCCTATTTTAGCTCTACGAACTTCGTTTTGGGAGTGAACTCACTTGAACGAGGGAATCCCTAAAGAATTTGATTAAAAAGAAAGTGCGATGCATGAAAAAGGATTTCCTGTGAGAGGCAGCAAAATTATTAGCCGTTATAGCCCTTACATTTTCAATTGGCTAAGATAATGTGCTTCGGACAATATGTTATGAATGGTGTTAGCCTAGGGGATAAGCCCTGCTAGTAGGAGACCCTAGAAGACCCTAACAAGGGTAATGGTCCGATATGTTATATGTAGCAGTCCCGGCAATAAGAGCTTAAGGGTGAGCGTTAGGTCTCACTATGGGGTTGACAATAGATCTCACCCAATTAGCACCCTGTAATGATCTTATGCCAGATGTATTTTTCCTAATAAGAAAAGAAAAGTAGCTGGCATTTTGTCATTTTAAGTATTTCAGAAGAAAGAAAGTTTCAAGGGCCATTAAGTGGCCAATTGAATGAAATGTGAAAAGTTTATAAGGGTCAGTATGCGATCAATACGAAAAAAATTTCCTTTAATCAAAACGAGCCTCAAAGAGGCTAAGAAAAGAATTTTTATGGGCCCCAAGAGGCTAAACAAAGTGTTTTCAAGAAAAGAAGGAAAGTTTTCTACGCATGTTCTGTACTTTTCTCATGAATGAAATGTGAATGAGATTTCAAGTAAGGCTAAGTAAAGTGTTTTCACAAAAAGAAAGAAAGATGCTTGTGCATATATTGTGATTCATATCCTAAGTGCAGTATGAATGAAACTCTAAGTAAAGCATGGTCATATTTCATAGCTACATAAAATACGAATATGAAAAAGAAAGCCTTATGAGCATATTTCATGCATACCCTATGAATGAGGTTTCAAATATAGTTTGAATGGAATGCTAAGTAATTATATTTATGAAGAAGAAAGTTTCTGTTCTTAACCTCATTGCTTGCATATATGATTTGAGTGCTTGGTTTTTAAGAAATTGGTTATTTAGGGACCTAGAAATGAGCTTGAGTAGCATAAATGAAGTTCAGGAGTAATAATCCATCCTTTGGGGGCTATAATTGCCTAATATGAAAGTAATGCGTAAATACGTGATATGTGGCTATCAAAGGTATTACTACCTGCAACGGTTTTGGTTTTAAGGGGGCGGGGAATACTCACTGAGCATGTGGTTGCTCATCCCATTGCTCTTTCCCCTTGTTCCCTAGGTTTTGTTCATGGCAAGTAGAAGTCAATCATTTATGCCAAGATGAAGTTCCTCCTTGTTTGAAAGGCGTCGCATGTGTTCGTGTTGAAATGGCCTTACATGTTGAACAAAATAGTGTAATGTACGACTCAAGTTGTAATTGTTTGTAAACTAGGCACTCCATCTCATGTAATGCATATTGTTTATAAGTTGCTCTGTATGGCCATATGAGCCAGTCATCTAGTTAGTTAGATATCTTCTTAGTTAAAGTTAGTTATGTTTTGAGATGTGAACCCCAATACTTCGGTTGTGTGAACCATTGAGTTGTATCTTTCGTTTCTTCTTTAATAATGAACTATTCTGTTTGGTGTACTCCGAAAGAGTTGCTCGTTGAGTTATGGACTCCGGCGCGTGGCCGTTGAGCTACTTTTCAATGTTTTATACTTCCGTTGATTTGTAGGAGTTTATTGTACGACTTTTAGCCTGAAAATGGCCAGTTTTTAGGAGAAATCCTATCTGTTTCGCCCCAGAATTTTAAATAAAAAGTTAAGAAAGCGTAGCGTCCCCGGCCGTAGGGACTGGGGGTGTTACATTGATGGTATCAGAGCAAGGTCCTATGACCATAGGCCGTGACCTGAGTCTTGCATCTCGTATAGTCACCGAGGAACACGTTGTGATAATGTGACATATGCCGTGCTTTGTGTCCAAATGTGAGCTTTGTATGATCGTTGTTGTACTTAACTAGTTCGGTAAGCGCGAGAAGGTCGATTAAGTAAAAGTGTTGAGTTGTGCGTTAGTATAGGAGTCCAATAGCTCTCCCCACACGTTCAGGAGATGTTGTGAGTACTTCATTAGTGCAATATGTTCCTAACGTGCCAATTGACTTCATTGATTGGCTTTTAGGTGATCTAGTTAAACCAATCGGATGTATGTGAGTCGTGTGTTAGAATGTGAACCAGTTAACCTGCATATCCTTGTGTGGGCTAAGTGATGATTCGATTTGTAAATGTTTTCTTGGTGCGATCTGATAGGATGATCGATAGTTAAAGCGCGTTGATTTAGACTCGAGCGATTAAAAACCTTTTTCTAAGCTCGACTTTGCCTCAAAAGTACGATTTGAAACTCGGGCCTCATAATAGAGTGAGCAGACGTACTCGAAGGTTGGTAGAGAGAGAGCTAGGAGCAGTAAACATCCTCTTATTAAAAACAAAGAGATTCAAAATAGATAAGCTATTTTTCATCCTTTAAAACTCAGGATTTTGAGATGTTAATGCCATTCTGACTGTCGAGTCAAGTTTTACCTTACATCGAAGGACTAGCTTTCCGTTAGTGATGATGAATGAGTTTAGGTTCACAAGTACATGCCCTTGTGCTATACATGTCGAGATTGGCTACTATGATTGATGATCATATTGAATGATACCTTGCTGTTGTGAATTCTAAAGTGACTGAGTGAAATTAGGGAATATTTTCCTATGCATGCTCAGAAAACTAAATGCTAGTGATAGGGCCTCGTTAAACATTGCATAAGTGTGCCTATTGTTCCCCTTCTTTGCCACTGTTGCCTAAATCGTGCATTACTTACTTTCTCCTAAAACAAACTGTGATTCGTGATGTGCGATGGTAATGTTTTGGTTGGATGATATACCTAGAAAGCACAAGGGAGAAAGAACCTAGCAGACTTCGGAATTGTACAAAGTAAATGATCCCTACTAAGGTAAGCGACCTACAGTGAGACTTCTATGATCACTTGTGGGATGGATGTACCCCATAAGACCTCAATGCGTACCTATAAGACCATTAATGTCAACCATACTCAAACAGCCCTAGCAGTTGGACACCAATCCTTCCTAAAGTAGACGGTATTTAGGGCATGACATTGACCATAGGTTGCAAAGGGGGATTACACGCATATATCCAATTCTAGGTGTTCTTTCTATGTGACGACCCCATGAGTCTTCATGTCTTAAGGATTTATTATGACGCCAAGTGATGCTGTGTGTTGTCTCTATTGCCTTGTTATGAAATAAAAACCCCCTGGTTAAGTAACTCAGTCTTGAAATGCTTCGATTTTGTATGCTGATGAATGAGCTTCACTTGAGTTGGATTGGTATGTGACTTGATTATTCAGATTATCCAAGTTTTGTAATTCATAGCATGATATGAACTCTAACTCATTGTTTGCCTTCCATGAATTCTATGATTCCATCTTATAGCTAAGTAACTACATACGCCCGTATTTGAAGCATGATGAGACGACCCTAGAAATATGCATTCATATATATTCTTGCCCTTATAAGCCACGGACCCAGGATTCACCTAGAAGCATAGCCATTCATTTGTATGAATCTATGACTTAAGAAACAATCAGTTCCAAGTAAGGACCTTAGTAAAGTCTCCCCCATCAAAAAATAGCCGATTTACATTCTTACCTTGGCATTTTCTTCTCAAGTTGTTCCTATCGACATGTAATGCTGGTTTATGTTACATGTGATTCTTAGTCCTTGTTGTTTTCTACATGGACTCTAAGTGACGCCAATGTGATTTCGAGTCCTACCCCAAATCCCTCATTGTCGATGTGGCGTAACATAATGTCCCTACTACCTTAGTACGATGTGGTAGCTTCTTAATCAATGGATTTTACCTTAGAGTGATATGATTTCTTCATGTATTTGAATGAACTTAAGTAAGTTAACTACCTTCATATGAACTTGACATGTCCTGAATAAGTTGTCATGAATGAAAGGCCTAAAAGTTAGATGGCATTGTTGTACAGACATCAGAATGTTAGTGCATATGTTTTCCTTTTGTAAATTGCTTGCCATGTATGTTTTAGATGCGTTCATGCTCCTCAGGATTCCTAGGCTTGAGAATATTGAATTGCTGATACTGTGCAATGCCATGTGACGCTATTATGCTTAAGTGATACTATGTGGTGCTATGTGATGTTCTTATTGTTCTAACTTGTTATGGGAATCTCTGAGTTAACCATAATGATCCTAAAAGTGTCTTGATTTCATGTTTTAGAATGAGACTACTAGTGTATGACCTTAAGATGTCATTGTCCCAATTGTCATGCCTTTAGATGCCCACTTATAGATGCATATGCATAGAATTATTGCTTGCCATGCGAACTGAGTCCAGATTACTAAAAATCTATGTTCATTTTCAAAACAAACTCAATATGGTTTCCATGCCAACTCATTTGCCGCTCTTCAATGTGATTTGCCCTCGGTGCCTAAATAGAGTAAGTAGACGCTTGAAGAGGATCGGCAATGAGGAGATTGGATACCATAAACCTTTTTCTTTTGATTTAAAAGTAGCGATTGTAAAACGAAACCTTTTGGAAACCTACCGTGTTGATCATAGTTGTGTGCGTACATTCTCGGAATGACCGAACTCATGTTTAGAATTTCGAGGATAAAATTTGTTTACGGGGGGAAGAGTGTAAGACCTGCATCCTTTATTTTACGTTAAGTTGGCTGTCTTACCATCCACGTTACAAAATTCGTATTTTTATTAACCGTATGAGTTAAATTGCTATCGATATGCTTATATGAGCGATAATTTTATTTAAAAGAATTATTAATGCTATTATTGATTTTAAAGTTAATTCGTGCTATTCGTGCCCTTAAATTATATCGATACTTTAATTTAGTCGTTATTCGATTTATTTAGTCATTTCCCGAATGTGAGTAGGTTGTTAACCTTAGAACTAGTTTCGAGCTTTAATAAATTGAACCTTGAAGTATTTGAGAACGAATAGTCGATAGAAGGTCGTATTAACGATTTGGGTTTAGAGTTCGGGATACGAACTAGACCAGCGATATCAATTATAGATTAGCTTAAGACCCCCCCAAAAAAAAAGAGTAAAAGGGGCAAAGCCCCTTTCTCCTTCTCGATGGGGCACGAAAACGCGATGGGGGCTTCTCAAACCCCAGCCCCAAAGACCGACACCACTGGCAAACAAGAAGAGAGAGAGAAGTGGGCCAACGGTACGCCGCCGTAATGCCAGCATGCAGTCGACCACCGTCGCACCTAGCCGCCGTCTCGAGCCGCAGCCACCGCGATGGGGACCCACAAATGAACAGAGAGATAGACAGATTGAGCGAAAGAGAGAGAAGGAGGGGCGGTCCGAGTAATCTGTTGCTAGCAACTGGCGCAACCAAGGTCGGCGAACCGACGATGGTTGAGCCGAGCTCCAACGACCACTTGAAATAGCAGGAACAGCATCAGAATCAGGCTGGGGTGGACTGATTCGGGGTCTATGTTAAGTAGCGAATTAGGAGGCTTGAAGTTCGACCTTAACCTTGCCCAATTAGCCCAGGAACTGGGTCCTTAGCTTGGATCAAGGTGGGTGTTCCTCGCCTCCTAAGTATTAGTAAATTCAAAAATATTTTAGCCCTTAAGTTGTGATGCCTGTCAAATTAGAATTAGTTAGATTGATTGAGAATATGATGATTGATTATGCATGCTTTACTCCGACTGAATTCAGCTTAGAGTACGCATGTTTAAGTGACCCTAAAGGTGTTTCAATTAAACTGATCATATGTCAAAATATGCTGCCTGAAAGTTTAGTTCTAAATGAGTTATGCACGTTTAGAATCGATTCAAATGAATTCAGTTATTACATGCCTGAAAATTTGACTTGAATGGTAACTTCGATATAGTAAACGAATGCCTTGAATCGTATTATGCGTAAATGGCTTAATTAGGTTCGAATAGTAACTTCGATATAATAAACAAATGCCTAGAATCGTAATATGCTTAAATGACTTAATTAGGTTTGAATAGTAACTTAGACGTAATAAATGAATGCCTTGATTCGTATTATGCTTAAGTGGCTTACGTAGATCCGAATAATGACTTTGATGTAATAAACAGATGTCCAGAATCGTATTATGCTCAAATGGCCTAATTAGGCTTGAAATGTAACTTCGAAACAAATAATGAATGCCTCGAATTGATACTTGTCTATTTAGTTGAATTATGCTTGTGAATTAGCTTTGGAAACAACATTCGAATGACGAAATGAGCATGTTTATCCCTTAACTGCAATACATGAATGTAATCGTGTTTCATGCTTAGTTAGCTTAACTCAGCTCACTAAGCGTTCGTTTCAAGTTAAGGTCGTATAAATGTGTGTATATATATATTCATACACACACACACACACACACACACACACACACACATATATATATATATATATATATATATGTATGTATGTATGGTTATAACCGTTGGTTGCAGCACACTGCTAATTGTTATTTGTTTATTCAGAAAGTTAAGCATTAGCAAGTTACAGAAGTTTACATATCGCATTTTAGCATATCATGATGATTAGAACAATAAATTGTGAAATTGAAACTGAGGTGGTAGTTGGACGGTTTGAGGTAGAACTATGAGTGGTTCGAGGTCCTATGGTCGGTTGCTATGTGAGGAGGGAGTCTGGGTTGTGATTACCGCAATCATGTGGATTACGAGGCCGTGTGTTGCTCATGGTCTTGAAATGATTATGAACTGCTTGAATGTATTATGTATAAATCCCTCCCCTTTTATGTTATTAAGATGCATTATGTGTGTGAAGGTGTTGTCTTGAAAAAGGATGCTTCTCGTGTTTCAAAACAATAGTAGCCATGACTATTAGCAATCAATGGCCTATTTTAGCTATACGAACTTCGTTTTGGGAGTGAGCTCGCTTGAATGGGGGAATCCCTAAAGAATTTGATTAAAAAGAAACTACGATGTATGAAAAAGGATTTCGCTATGAGAGGCAGCAAAATTATTAGCGGTTATGGCCCATACGCTTTCAATTGGCTAAGATAATGTACTTCGGACAATATGTTATGAATGATGTCAGCCTAAGGGATAAGTCCTGGTAGTAGGAGAACCTAGAAGACCCTGACGAGGGTAATAGTCCGATATGTTATATGTAGTCGTCCAGGGAGTGAGAGCTTAAGCGTGAGCATTAGATCTCACTATGGGGTTAAGAATAGATCTCACCCAATCAGCACCCTGTAATGATCTTATGCCATATGTATTTTTCCTAATAAGCAAAGAAAAGCAGTTGGCATTTTGCCATTTTAAGTAATTCAAAAGAAAGAAAGTTTCAAGGGCCATCAAGAGGGAAATTGAATGAAACCTGAAAAGTTTATAGGGGTCATTATGCAACCAATACGAAAGAAATTTCCTTTAATGAAAACAAGCCTCAAAGAGGCTAAGAAAAGAGTTTTCATGGGCCTTAAGAGGCTAAGCAAAGTGTTTTCAAAAAAAGAAGGAAAGCTTTTTGTACATGTTCTGTGCTTTTCTTATGAATGAAATGTGAATGGGATTTCAAGTAAGGCTAAGTAAAGTGTTTTCATAAAAAGAAAGAAAGATGCTTGTGCATATCTTGTGATTCATATTCTAAGTGCAGTATGAATGAAACTCTAACTAAAACATGGTCATATTTCATAGCTAGGTGAGATACAAATATGAAAAAGAAAGCCTTATGAGCATATTTCATGCATACCTTATGAATGAGGTTTCATGTGTAGTTTGAATGGAATGCTAAGTAGTTATGTTTACGAAGAAGAAAGTTTCTGTGCTTAGCCTCGTTGCTTGCTTATGTGATTTAAGTGCTTAGTTTTTAAGAAATTGGTTATTTAGGGACCTAGAAATGAGTTTGATTAGCAAGAATAAAGTTCAGGAGTAATAATCTATCCTTTAGGGGCTATAATTGCCTAGTATGAAAGTAATACATAAATACGTGATATGTGGCTATTAAAGGTATTACTTCCTACAACGGTTTTGCTTTTAAGGGGGCGGGAAATACTCACTGAGTGTGTGGTTGCTCATCCCATTACTCTTTCCCCTTTTGCCCCAGGTTTTCTTTATGGCATGTAGAAGTCAATCATTTATGCCAAGATGGAGTTCATCCTTGCTTGAAAAGCGTCGCGTGTGTTCGTGTTGAAATGGCCTTACATGTTGAACAAAATAGTGTAATGTACTACTCAAGTTGTAATTGTTAGTAAACTAGGGACTCTATCTCATGTAATGCGTATTGTTTATAAGTCGCTCTGTATGGCCATATGAGCCAACCATCTAGTTAGTTAGATGTCTTCTTAGTTAAAGTTACTTATGGTTTGGGATGTAAACCCCAATACTCCAGTTGTGTAAACCATTAAGTTGTATCTTTTATTTCGTCTTTATTAATGAACTATTCTATTGAGTGTGCTCCGAGCGAGTTGCTCGTTGAGTTATGGACTCCGCCGTGTGGCTGTTGAGCTTCTTTTAAATGTTTTACGCTTCCGTTTATTTGTAGGAGTTTATTGTAAGGCTTTTAGCCTGAAAACGGTCAGTTTTTAGGGGAAACCCTGTCCGTTTTGCCCTAGAATTTTATTAAAAAGTTAAGAAAGCGTAGCGTCCCTGGCCGTAGGGGCTGGGAGTGTTACAAGGACATTGTAAAATATCTATAGCCATTGCATTTTTTTTAGGCTTCTCTTTTTCATCTCAATTCAAACTTCCCTTTGGCTTGACAGTGGTGCTACCATCATCTTTGATCCATGTAGGGTTAAAAGGACCGTCTGTGATTATGTCCCAAAGATTAAAGCCAATTGATTCGACATAAGACTTTATCCTACACTTCCAAAGAGAACAGTTAGTACCATTAAAAAGCAGAGGACAATTAATAAAGGCGCTTGATACACTAGCCATAGGATCCAACTATAGGCAGTTAAGTCTCAAAATTATAGCACCTGCTCTGACACCAATTAAGAGTTCAGTTAGGCTAGTCACATCATGCTAGAGGGGTTAAATATGGCTATTAGCACAAATTAAAGCAATTAAAAAAATTAAATGTGGATATAAAAGCGGGGCAAAACACCATGATACTTTTACGATGTTGGCCCTTCCAAACAGGGTTAGTTACTGCCTAAGACTCTTCTTTTCTTAAGATTTGAACTGGTCCACTTCTTATTCACTTCAAAAGTTACACACTCGAGCCCCCAACCTAAGAAAGACTCCCTTGAACACTTTCAAGATCAACTACTCGATTGTGAGAACCTCTCTGTCTCGATCGACCACTCAACTAACATAAGTTGAGTCACTCACTAAGTATAGCCCACTCACTACTTAGCTACCTAAGTAAATTCTTGCCAACTTACTTGTTACATGATTCTCTTACAAGAAATTATCCTTACAAGATGAGTTAAGCAATGATCAAATCAATATGCAGGTTCTGACACAAAGTATTATCTCAATTTTTCCTTCTTTTGGATTTACAAGTGTAGCTCGTAATTTCTCAATTGCTCTAACGCCTTCGAATTGCTTAAGCTCCTTGTGCTTATAGTCAAAGATGGCCAACTAGCTGTTATGTTGTGATCTCTTAATCATGGTAACTTTTGATTTGCTTGAATGACATCTTCTATCCGCAAAGCATTGAACGTCTTTTCAAAGTCTTGGAACCATGTTTTATTTACCACACAAATAATTCTACATCCATATGCTCAAGATGCTAATAATATCACATGTAATATATTGAAAATGATCCTTGATTCGGATTTTAAGATTCAAATTCAATTCAGGCTTTGATAACCAAGGAACAATCTTAGAGATTTTATCATCATTATCATAATGTTCTCGTCAATCAATTAAAGGATATTTCATGGATAATGAAATATTTTTCCATCATCCAACTCTTAGATCACATAAAATCTATGTGATGCTCTGTCATATAATATATTCAGGTAAACCATATAATATCATTGGTCAATCAAATATAAGGTCAATATTATGTCTTATCAATCAAGAAAATTCTTAATAAAAATAATCCATATTGACAAATATCCCAAGGTATTTCTTATGAGATTTTATCTTCATAATTCACTATCCAATATTAATTAATAAGATAAAATCCATATCATGTCCAATCAAATTAGTTGCCTAAATCATATTCATAATAATATCTCTAATTATATCTCACAAAACATGATATCTAAATCATGTCATATTACAAAATCTCTGCAATTATGGTAATATATAAATCGGGATCCTCATGTCCTCATACCTTACATTTTCTTTCATGATAATTTCACCACAAGTGATATCCATAATTCACACAAGTAATTTATTTCAAATATGTTATGCTATAATAATCATAAGTAGGTCGAAAACATGTATTTCAATATTAATTTATCAATATTAGACCGACCAAATATATTATACATGAAATAGGATAACTATAACATCATATTACTTCATCATTTTATATATAATACAAATAATATTGTTTGCTATCATCAAAATCAAAATGTGGCTCTTTGAGTCAACACTTAAGCCTTTTCCATTTAGTTGTGGAGTGAAAGGCAAAGTAAATTCAGGCCAGATCATACTGCTACGCCTTCTTATAAAGCTTTCTAACAATGGTGATGATTTGCCTTTGCATATATGGTGAAGTGATCACCTCGCTAAAAGACCTTGAACGCTGCATCATTAGTGAATATGTAATGAGCTCTCGAAACCAACCCCATCTGATTACTACTGAATCAATGGATTAAAACAAACTCTAGTATCCGGAAAATAATACATACAATAAGATTTTTTGGTGGAATAGAGTGTTCAACCTCAATCTTAAACATAGGAGGACTTGCCTAAGGAATACGACATGTTACTAGTACAATAGCAGATACCAGAGATAGTAGCAGTGAAAAGGTATATATCCATAGCACCATACTAGCCAATAACGCATGTTGTCGTAGCCTTACTTTGCATTCTTAGCTCTAGCACACTACTTTAATGTCTCATAGATGATCATCAAGGTCTGGCCCACCAAGCCGAAAGATTGTGTCGTTGTCACTGCCTGCGAAATCAATTTACAAATAAAAGTTTTTTTTGACATACAAGTAGCAAAAACTTATAGTGGTTGTCGCTATATCGCAACCACCATAATTGAAAAATCTTGATTGTACATGTGTCTTAATCATATCAACACAAGGGGTTTTGTTGCTTTTAGTTGAATTAAAATATTGGGTTTGAAAATTAGCAAAAATATTTATGAATTTGATGAAAAATAATTGAAGAGTGACATGTTTGGCATTCTTTGATTGATGAATTCCATTGAAAGTTAAAATATGAGCCTTTTTAAAAAAACAAACCCCCCCTCCCCCAAAAAAGGTCTTATGCTTTCGATTGACCATTCCTAGAGGCCTTCGTGGTTATCAGCCAGCCAATCCCACAATTACCATTCAAAGACCTTTTCCTCTTTTTTTTTTTTTTTTTGGCAACAACCCCAACCAATATGGTTACTTGCCTGAACTCTTACATTTTTTGGCAAGTCTCCATGCTTCCTGTCCCCTCCCCGTCTGACCTGACAATGTACCTGTGTTGAAGCTTAATAGTATAATGCTTTCAAGCTGCATTCTTTACATTGCTAATTTATTTCAATTCATTAATTTTTTTTTAAAAGGGAAACTTAGGCTTCTAACGCAACAAGTGGTGCAATCGCGGAGACTGATGACGAAGTCGTTTTGCCGTAGATGCTGATATTGTCAAATGTGAATCTTAGACAAATTTTAAAACTGTCAAACTGGAAGTATTGTTTATTAAAGTCTAATTATAAAACAAATGGGGGGACAAGAAATTCAAAACTCGAAATTTCATAACATAAAGCCAAAAATACAGAAAAGCTAAAATTTGCTTCATAAAGTTCAAACAAAAGGAAGTATCAAAGAAAATTCCAAACTAATCAAACTTGCTCCAAGTATATAAACCAATGTGTGATTTGTTTGTATCTAACTGCCCATTAGTTTTATAAAGCAATTTATGTGTAACACCCCCAATGCGCATGTCTCACCGTTTGTATACTCTTTAATCATTCCCTTAACTAGAACTAATAAACCTGATGGTCAGGTCGTTACTGCTGTCCAAAAGGACAAGATTTTAAGTATATGCACTCGATATAATATAGTTAAGTATAGATTACAACCATACACCTTCAAATGGTATGAAAACCATATGCAAACTACTGCCAACTACCATAAGGTTACACACCATACTAAAGCAATTCTTCATAAAGTTTACAACTTCATCAACTGAGCATCTCCAAAATATAATTCCCAAAATGTTCATGAATTAACATCACTACTGATTCATCCAGATTCCATTGCTCACTCACTTTCTTCAGCTGGTTTGCTAGCATGGGGGTGATTCACTGAGCATTTGCCTAAAACAAACATGATAAACATTTTGAAGTGTCAGCCGAAGCTCCATACGTGCATCCCTATATTGTTAAATGATAACTAAAAAATTTATTGGGCTCGCTTTGCAATTCATTTTAATTTAGTACTATGAATGAGATGAACGTAAAACTGTATTGGCAGTTTTTGTCTAGTAGTAAATCCCTGGTAACTGTTTCGATATATGGATAAGTGTACACCTGCCAAGCTGATCGGGAGACCTTGCCTAAGGCCGCATGGGCAGCTGGAGGGCGACTACCCTGCAAATGATAACTAACGGGGTCACTAATTAGGTGATAAATTAGTAAATAAACTGATTCGTTGATATAGCTACCAAAACTTTATAACTTTGGTAAATACATTTTGATTTCTAAAGATACAGGCAATAAACATACCTGTGGTTTTTAAAATGCAATCTTACTTGATAATATTTATACACAATGGGGAACGATAGACTAGGCCCCGATTCTGTTTCAAAAATGTAATTATAGGCATACATACATACATACATATATATATATATATATATATATATATATATATATATATATTTATATATATATATATATATATATATATATATATATATATATATATATATATATATATATAGTTAGTATACAACACTCACTCTCATAATTTTTAACTTTAATAGAAATTTATTAATTAAATGGCATCCATAACTTAAACCATTCAATACAAAGTTACACTAAGATGACTTTAAAACTAAATAAATTAATGTAATTTAAATCAAGGTAAAATAATTTGGAGTAAAACAGAACAAAACAAAGTCATTGACATTATAACAGAAAGGCTTTGATGGTTATAAATGGAATATGGGTTTTCGATATTTACGAGATGGATAATGAGGGTTCGAGGACAAGAGGGGTGTAGTTATGTTCAAGATAGCTTTAAACACCCTTGGTTGGCCCCACAAACATTGTTCTTGGGTCATTACTCTTTTGACTTCTCCGATTTCATTCGCGTGTCCATTTAGTTCAATTTTCCAACCCGTGTGAGCTTCTAAGCACAATCAAAGTTGTTAAACTTAGCAATATTAATAATCATCCAAAACTCTTAATATACTTCTAATTTTCATGTTTTCTTTCTTCTCTCATAAAACCAAGCTAAATGCCCCTTTAAGGACCATTAACCTTTGTTTTCTTCATGTAATTACCTTATTTCAACAAAACACTCAAAAATCATATCATTATCAACCTGACACATTTTTCAATACATTTTGTCACATAATAACTCAAAATGCTCCCATAAACTCGCTTACTTGCATTATTAAACCAAACAACCACTTTTGGTCACTTATGAGATTTTCCATAATCCACTAATTTTCGCAAAACTCACATATCATTTTTGAAGTCCATAACATATCCAACCTCTAAATTTCATCTAATTCAATCAAAATAAACATACCTGATTCAAAAAAAAATCAACTATATTACTACATGGTCATGAAACTGTAGGTTATACTTAGTTGAAATTTAAATACAAACTCATCCAAAATCATCTTACATAACATCATATTCACTCTTCATCCTAAAAGTTACAAATCAGAGTACAAAGCCCAAAATCCATCAACCTTATACATAAAGCATGCCTGATCATGCATGGATTCAACCTTATACATGACTTACACACTTCCACTCTTAACCAAACAAAATAAAACATCAAACTAGCATTCATTCTAACTCATACAACATGATCAATAATCAATCCATCATCAAACTAAAAATTAAACAAAAGTTGGGCCAGGGTTTACCTCTTGAATGCTTAAAAGAGGGAGATAAAGGTGATGTCTGGTGGTTGTGGGAGCCGTGGCCGGTGGCTGGGGGCTGACGGAGCAGCAGCAGTAGGAGCAGGCAGTAGAACAAGGTAGCAACTGGGGGCAGCCGTGGGCGAAAGAAGAGATGGGGGAGAAGAAGAAGAAAAATCAAATTTCGCTTTGGCTTTAAATTTTTTGACCTATCTTGATAATTTTGGCTGATTTTATCCTTCCATAAAATAGCTTTTTGCTAATTGTAACTTGGCATAGATAATAATAATTAGCTTAATTCAATTGTACTAACCTTTTTGGGCCACCAATTGGGCTCAAATGGATTGGGCTCGGAAAAATAGCACTCCACTGCAATAAAATTTTTACGTAGCCCAAAATTAAATTTCTGTGATGTTATGGAAAATAATTTTTCAATTAATCATATTTACCAGGGCCTATTATCGATTCACCCAAAATATTTACGATAATTAAACTCGAATTGCAAAGTGGGGTCTAAAATGATTTTTTTCCAATCGGAATGATTAAACATAATAAATAAATGCGGGAAATTAAATGAAATGGCTTAATTAAAAAAATAAACATGATTTAAGGTTGGGCTATTACAGTTTTCCCCCCTTAAAGGGTTTTGTCCTCGAAACTTATGAACTTTGTTAGAACATGCAAGATTACCTTAAATAGGTGCGGGTACTTGGCTTTTATTTCTTCCTCGGTTTCCCAGGTGGCTTCTGAGAAGGTATGATTTGTCTAAACTATTTCGACTAAAGCTATCTACTTGTTGCGTGGCTGTTTAATTTTACAATCTAGTACTTAGATTGGGCGCTTTTTATACACTAGATTCTCAGTGCCTTCAATAGGCTCGGTTATGATATCATGGTTAGAATCTGGAATGTACTTCCCAAGTTGTGAGATATGAAACGCTTTATGTATGGGTCTAAGTTCTACTGGTAAATCCAATTACTAAGTTATGGGATTCAACTTTTCAATAACTTCATATAGTCCAATATACATTGGGCTCAATTTTCCTGGCATTCTAAACCTCCTTATAACCTTAATTGGTGAAACTTTTAGACCTGAAACTCTAGAGGCCTCCTTCTTTTGTCAGCATAGCATTTCTGTCGGCTCTAGGCAACCCAAATATGATCCTAAATCTTCCTTATTGTTTGGATAGTTTCTTAGATTAGTTCTGGGCTTAAGATCAATGCCTCTTCTAAGTCACTCCAGCACAAAGGGGTTCTACATTTTCTTCCATATAGAGCCTTCAATGGGGTCATTTTAATGGCGGACTAGTAACTATTGTTGTAAGAAAATTTTACCAATGGTAAGTCGTCTTCCAGTTTCCCTTGGAACTCCAGTACATAATCTCTTAACATATCTTCTAGGATTTTATTCACTTTTTTAGTTTGTCTATCTGTCTCAGGATGATAAGAGCTGCTAAAATATAATTTCGTTCCAAAGGCTTTTTGAAGTGCTTACTAAAAACGGGCTTGAAATCTCTGATCTCTGTTTGACACCATGTTTGTTAGAATTCTATGCAATCAAACTAGCTCCTTAACATATAGCTGGGCCAGTCTTTCGACTCCCCAAGTATCTTGAATTGGCAGAGAATGGATAGATTTAGTGAGTTAAGCAACTATTACCTAGATGGCATTCTTCTTTGATGCAGAAAGAGGTAATCCTATGACGAAATCCATTAAGATTGAGTCTCATTTCCAAGTGGAAATTTCCAAAGGTTGCACTTCACCCACGAGATGTTGATGCTCAACTTTAACTTTTGGCAAATAAGACACCTGTCTACATACTCTACAATGTTTTTCTTTATATTATTCCACCAAAGCATTGCCTCTGGTCTCTATACATCTTGTGCCTCCTGGAAGCACCAAGTATTGAGTGTTGTGAGCCCCCTCTAAGATCTTATTCCTTAACTGCACATTGTTGGGCACATACATGCGATTTTAAAATTATAAAGGTCCCATCTTCATGTACCACAAATTCATGCAACTTCCCTCTCTTAAGATTTTACGTTATCCATTGGAGCTCAGGGTAATTTTCCTAGTTTACTCGAATTTCCTCCACTATGTCAGGTTATGAGGTAAGTGTCGACGATTAAACACTTGCTTGCCCATGTGACACTAATTGAGCACCTAAGCCCTTGAGCTCTCTCAAGAGGTTTAACTAAGTATCATTACAGTTTTCAAACTATGTTGTGTCTTCCTACTTAAGGCATCTGCCACCACATTTATATTTCCTAGGTGATATTGGATTTACAGATCATAATCTTTAAGCAATTCTAACCAACACCTTTGTCTCAAATTGAGCTCCTTCTAAGTGAAGATATACTTTAGGCTTTGATGATTAGTATAGATCTTACCGGGTACTCCATATAAGCAATGTCTCCAAATTTTCAATGCAAAGACCACAATTGCTAGTTGTAGGTTGGGGGTAGCGTAATTCTTTCACAAGGCTTGAGCTGTCGAGAGACATAAGCTACCACTTTATCTTCTTGCATTAGCACACCCCAACCTATCGTTCGATTCATCATTATAGACAGTGTACTCCTTCCCTTCTACCAGTAATGTTAGGATTGGAGCGGTGGTTAATTACCGCAGTAACTCTTGAAATTCCCTTTCACACTTCTCTGTCCACTCAAACTTAATAGCATTCTTCAACAAATTAGTCAGGGGAGATGCTATCTTTGAAAAACCCCTTACAAACCTTCGACAATAGTTAGCTAAGCCCAGGAAGCTTCTAATCTCAGCGATATTGGCAGGCTTGGCCACTCTATAATTGCTTTCACTTTCTGGGGTCAACCCTAATCCCATCTTGTGAAACTACATGTCCCCAAAATACCACTTCTTCTAACAAGAACTCACACTTGTTTAATTTGCCATATAGTTGGTGTTCCCTCAAGGTCTGCAACACTGTCCTCAAATGAGCAATATGTTCATCTCTATCCTTGGAGTATATCAAGATGTCATCTACGAACACCACCACAAACTTGTCTAAATAAGGTCTGAAAATTCTATTCATCAGATTCATAAAGGCCACATGGGGCATTAGTCAGGCAAAAGGGCATTACCATGAATTCCTAGTGACCATACCTAGTCCTAAACACCCTTCTGGCGATGTCTTTAGGTTTAATCCTAAGCTCATGGTATCTAAACCGTAAATTGATCTTGGAAAAGACTCCTACTTCTTATTGACCAAATAAATCATCTGTTCGGAGCAAAGGATATTTGTTTTTTTATAGTGATCTTGTTCAGCTCCTTGTAATCGATATACAACCTCAAGGTTCCATCCTTCTTCTTTATAAATAAAAGTGGGACACTCCATGTTGACACACCTGGTCTGATAAATCCCTTCTATAATAGCTCATCTACCTGAATCTTCAGTTTTCTAAACTCTGTTGGGGCCATATGATGTGGGGCTTTGGAGATGGATTGGGCACTAGGGGCTAATTCAATCTCAAAATTAATTTCTCTTTGAGGGGACAAGCCTGGTAGCTCTTTAGGAAAAACATCTATAAATTCATAGACTACAGGAATATCTTTCACTCTTTCTTCCTTTTCTTTAGTGTCAATGGTATAACACTAGTACCCAATGCATCCTTGACACAATATCCTACTTACTTTCATGGTAGAAACTAAACAACATGGCTTTTCCTCTCTTTGCCCATAAAAATATACTTCTCTCCCTCTTTTATCCCTCAAAATAACCTTAAGGTCTTCACAATCAATCTTTGTCCTATAAGTACATAACGAGCTCATCCTCAAAATGATATCAAAGTCTAACAAATCAAATTGAATCAAATCTCTAGAAAATATGATTTCACCAATAGTAATAAGGACAAGTGTATAGGAGATAGAACACTCAACTATAGAGTTATTAGGTAACTTGATTTTACAATTGTTTTCTGTCTTCATATTCTCAAGGTTCAATAACGTAGCAGATCGGGTACATATAAATAAATGAGTGGTACCTAAATCAAACAATATACAAAATGGCTTTGAATTTAAAAAAAGAGTTCTAGTAACTACCATACTAGACGTGGTAGCTTCTTTCATGCTCATCACATATGCCCTTTCTACCGTTGCATGCCTTAAAGGTGGGGGCCTTTGGCGAGATGGAGCCAAGGCTTTTGCTGCACCCTTGTCTACAACCTTCAGCCTTCGAGGACAGGTAGAAATGAGATGCTTCGAGCTACCACACAACATGCATTTTTTAGTTCCCACTCGACATTCAGGAGTGGTTTAGTGGGTTCTTCCACATTCCCCACATGGCTTCACAGGACCTGCAGGATGACTCTTGGCAGGAGCAAGAGCAGGCTTCTTCTGGTTTACACTCTCGCTCAAAGGTCCCTACTCAATCCCTTTTCTCTTTTGATTGATCGGGTTCAAGGCCCTCAACTCAGTCTTTACTCATTCTACTTTAGCTGTTCACTCATATAACTCTTGGTAGGTATGGATTGGTTTACTAGCTAGTATAGTTATGAACTTAGAAAGCTAAACCCTCTTCAAATCTTCTCATTTTCAGTCTTTCAGACGACACAAACTCGGTGGCAGACTTAGATAATTCCGTAAACTTACTAGCATATTACATCACCATCATACTTCAACTCATTCCCAATTCCATAAAAAACTTTTTCTTCTACTATTGAACCACAACTGGATAAAATTTAGCTCTCAGGTCTTCTACGAATTTATTCCAAGTGAATTTAGGCCCTAACATCCCATCCTTTACAATGTTCCACCAAATGTTCGCTTCCCCATTTAGGTTAAACATCCCAATGTTTACCCTTTCCTCATCCTTTACTACTGTGAACATTTTCTCCATCCCTCTAATCTATTCCTCTAACTCCACTAGGTCATACTGTCCATCATAGGCTTTAGGGTTGTTTCGGGCTACCTTATGTGCTATGAGGGAATTTGTTTCATCAATTCAAAGACCATGGTCTTCCAGTAGCGAGGGTTCCTAATACTATTAGCCAACTTAATGGGAATCGAGGGCATAACACTAAGGTTTGATGGCATATTACATAAAGCTTGGTCACCTGACCCTTAACAATAGTCCGAATTATCTCCTATGCAGGTCTCTATATTATTTTGTGCAGCTTATAAGATACACAATAAATAGAAACTAACATGGTTTAAATATTATTAAAATATAAACCAAAGCTTCATTATATCATTGTCGTAACTGCTTGTTTACACATAAATACATGGTTCAACAAAAGAATATCACATCTAACTGCCTAAGGAAGGTCAGCCCTTACTCCTATGTCCTAACTAAAACACTACCTAGCCCCAATACACTAAGTCCACCACATGCCTAAAAAGAAGGTGGAACTAGTCAACACAGTCAGAAGAATCTGTCCAACTATATGCAATGCCATAACCTGCACAAAATTCATCTATCCATCCAATTGCTTTATACACATGTGGGGCTCAAAATGTAACCTAACTGAGAACTCAGCAATTAAATCAACCTAACAATCTTTAGATGGATTCGTAGTCTAGGTTGAACTCATCCCCAGGCTCCTCATTCAAATCAAAACTATTATCTGATGTGCCCGACTCTACATCCTTAATGTCATGATCAACCTGATGCTCCCCCAACTCTAGGTCCTCCTCTAGATCCCCCTCAGGGTCCTCCAAGGGAGAGTTTGATAAGTCCTTAAAGCGCACACTCTTTTAGGGTCATTTTGCTCCATTTTTAGGGAGAATTATGTATTTTATGCTATAATTTATACTCCATTTCCCATTTCTTTTCTGTGGTTTGCAGGCTTTTAGATCTTTTTGCCCTTCTTTTGACCCTAAATGAGTGTATTTTGACTCATCATAGGCACCCCTAAGTTGCTATGCTCGTGGAAGGAAGAAAGAACGGAAGAATATCGAGCCAGAGCTAACCACGGTCTGTCCATGGTGGTGGCCATGGTTCGTGGTGTCTTCATTTCTCGCGAGGCTTTTATTTTTCTCACATCCTTTTGACTTCCTAGTAGTTTTGATTCCATTATTACGCATGGCTATTCAGCTTTCAGGAATTTTATCATAAAAAGGGCACTTCTCAACCTCATTTCCACACATCCCTTCCCATTCCACTCTCCATAATCTACTATCTAGATTAGGACTGTAGATTAAACTAGAGGAAGAGCAAGTTGAATGCGAAGATTGCAAGGATTCTGGATCGAGTTTGCAACGATGATTCAAACGCGCATCAGCTAAGCAATCTTTTCATGTCTCTTCTCTTTATATTTTACACTTTGGATTATATTGATTTTTATGTTAATGTTTTTTGGATTTTTAATCTTAGAATTAAGTTGAATTCTTGTAAATGAATCAATTCTTGTTTTGATCTAAAAGTGCTTTGGATTTCCCAGATTTAATCTATTGAAACTTAGACCTTGATTTAATAGAAGGAAACTTAATCAATCTCTTGTTTGGTTTAGACATTTGGTGAACAACTGAAAGATGAAACTAAATGCTGGAAAACTAAGATTTGACTTAGGCGTGTGGGATCTTGAGAAAGACTCACCATTTAAGAAACTCGTAAATTTGATAATCGCATTTTTAATGATCTTATATTAATTAAAAGCCATTGAGAAATGGTAGTTGATTAGATTTAAGAATTTCCTTCTACCTTGAAAGAGGGGTTTGATAAATCAATTATCGGTTTTGAAATGAACTATCCAAAGAAGGCGCTTGATTAATTCTTGAGCCGGAAAATTTCTTAGTTTGATTAAATTCCATGATTGTTTACCTATTTGACTAGACAAGTAGCATACTTAAATTTCATTCTCAAATTTGGATTTGCAAATTTTATTCTCAGATTTAGATTTGCTTAGCATATCTTGACAAATTATAAACCAATATATCAATCTACTCTCTGTGGGATTAACCTTGATTTGCTACAATGTTACCGTGCACTTGCGGCTGTATCAAGTTTTTGGAGCTATTACCGGGGACTAATGTCGAATATTGGGGTTTTTCTCAATAGGTTTGACTAAGTATTTTGTTTTTCTTTAAATAAAAAACCAAAAACAAAATTTTCATAATAAAAAAAGATAAAAAAATTTAAGGAACAACAATGGCAATTTTTCATTTTTTCCAATTTGAGCATGAATTATTTTGGAGGTATTTTAAGTTTTTAAATGCTTTTGTTGCTCAATGCGGTTATTGTGTCAATAAACAGGACGTTAGAGTACTAGGATTTTCATGGTAAAAATGTTAATGAAGCACAGTATTTGCTTAAGTGGATTGCTTGGAATTCGTTTAAATTTTAGAATGCTAGTCATGTTTCTAGATATTCATGTTTTGGTCCTTGTGCGTTCTATGCTAGATCTTATTATTCCCCTTTTTGGTGTAATTTATGCAATTCTTCTGATCATGAAACTAATTTGTATCCTTATTACGCATGTTATGCTCAACCTAAGTTTGTAACACCCTAGGATAATACTGACATTATCCTGACCTTACCTGATTCGTCCTTTCCTTTAGCTCAGTGCATGGGGCTTGAGGTGGGTAAGCCTTTTAGGGGAGTTGCTAGGTTTATTGTTGTTGATGCATGTTTTGAGTCAGAAAATACTTTAGAGGAGGTGCATAATCTAGTTGAGAATCCTTTGGATCGGTTACGTGATATATTTATGCATAAGAACTCTCCTAGCCTTGGTTTTAATAATAATGTTCCCTCTAATCCTCTTGATCATTCCTATGTTTCACCTATTTGTTCACTACCTTCTCCTTCCCCCAGGTATTACATTATTGAGCCCATTAATAATCCTATGATTTGTGATGCTAATGTTGAATTGGGCTATATGGATAAAATGTTCAGTATACTTGGTGGGAATGTTGATAATTATTTGTTCCTAGGTTACTTTAGTGGGTATAATGCCTCCCTTAACCCAAATTCCATGTACCTACTGGATAAGCCTAGAAAAATTATGTGGAATACTTTCTTTGATTACTCTTTTGATTTTTCTATTGTATTCGATTTGATAAGGAGAGACGTAACTTTCTTTAATGTTCTTATCTTGATGCTCTCTCACTGCCATGTTTGCGAATCCCATGCTGTGGCGTTCAAGAAGCTCATGCGTGCTTCAATGCCATTTAATTTTGGAAAGAAGAGTCTTAAAGTTGTGATGGAGCGGCTGATGCTCTATGTGCCCCATTTGCGAGGAGGCCTTAGCTTAGGTGTACCCAGCACCTAACCTAGTGAGATCATTCTATTTTGTTTTCTTTTCCTTCTTTTACCTTCTTTCCTTTGAATAATAATGCTTTATCTAAGCATGGGGGAAGGGTAGTTTCTATGTTTTCTGTTTTATAGGGATGGTGTGGATTGGTTTGAGATAACCTCCAATGATGTTTTTATGAGGCAAAATAACTTTCATAAGCTCGAGTAACTTTTGATGTGTAATTCCTTTTGGTGCCAAAATTTATGAAGGTTTTATGAATATTCTTGTTTTGATCCTTGTCTTGATTGAGAATTATTTTATCCCCTAGAGTCTTTAGCACCAATGCTTGTACATGAAGTCATTTTATGAGCTTAATTATGACTTTGATGGATATCTAGTGAGATTTTGAACCTTATTTTGACTAATTCATTATTTTCTTTCATGTGTGTGATTCTTTCATATTGCATCTCTAGAAATTGCCTAGATTCATCCTCAAAACCACATTTGCATATGCATAATTGATGATATGATAGAGGTATTTCTTTCTTTGGTCATTTTAGCCATATAGTCAAAAAGCCTACCTTTGTATTACATGTTTATTCCCTTTGTTAGCCTCTTTTGACTTTTTTTTTTCCGTCTTTGTTGTGACCCATTCATATTAACTCTTGGCCAAGCACATATTCCTACATTCGAGCCATGTCTATGGAGCATAAACCCATTTATGTAGTTGGTGGTTTTGGGGATAATTGAGTTTAAGGTGGCTTTGGTATGTTGGTTTATTGACGGATTGATGATATTAAGCATTTGCTTTGGTTTCCTCTTATTTGGGTTATGTGTGTGTGTGTGTGTGTGTGTGTGTGTGTGTGTGTGTGTGTGTGTATATATATTCGGTTGTGAATTAACAATTGATGGTCCTATGTCTTTCAATAATTGAAATACTTCTTTCATTTTTCAAAAAAAAGAAAAGAAAGAGAAAAATCATGTAAATGAAATCAAGGGGAAAAAAAGGAGGAGAATAAGAAAACAAAAACAAAGAAAAAAGTGAATAAGTGATTGCCATTGGATATGTGAATAGCCTGAATTCCTTTCTTTGTCAACTCATTTCCTACTTGGTTCAAGAGGTATATTCATTGTATTGCTAAGGTTTGGAGAATTGGTTAATTTCATGGTTTCTTAGTGTCTTGTTGGTTGATCCAAAGTCACTTGGCTAAATAGCTCTACTTTGTCCCAAATGCATTTGTCGACTCCTTTCCCTTAACCCTTTTTAGCCCATGTTACAACCCATATAAAGTCCTCTTGATTGTCTTATACACAGTGCAATTTTAGTGGTCGAGAATTTAAGAGTGTTTGCAAGCATTTGGTAGATTGCATCTTTGGAATGAGTCCTGAGTGAACCTATGCTATATTTTAAACATATGAGCAGAAGTGTTCCATATTTCTGAAAAGTGAGGTTCTACCAGACCATTTTGCTCTACAGTTCTGCGTGCTTACATGACATGCTTTATGGTTTTCTGGGTTGATCAAATTTGATATTGAGCTTGCGGTCTCGTACTTTTTTGAAAATCTTCTCCTCTGCCTAATTTTGAAATGTTCTGCGCACTACTTGCGATTGCCGTTAATTGTCACTCTTGCTCATGATATGCTGTGACTTGCCTACTTTAAGGAGGTTGTTATGTTTTGAGTCATAAATGCGTCTCCCGTTGTCGGTTTTCTAGAGTGTTTGCTCCAGGACAAGCAATAGTTTAAGCATGGGGGAGTTTGATAAGTCCTTAAAGCACACACTATTTTAGGATCATTTTGCTCCATTTTAAGGGAGTATTACGTATTTTATGTTATACTGTATACCCTTTGCTTGTTTTATGCTTGGGTATGGTTCTTTTATGTGTTTTTTTATGGTTCTTTTATGTGTATTGCCGGCTTTTGGACTTTTTTGCCCTTGTTTTGACCCTAAATGGGAGTATCTTAACTCCCCACGGACACCCCTGAGTTGCTATACCCGTGGAAGCAAGAAAGAACAAAATAATATCCAGCCAGAGCTAACCACGGTATGTCTGCGATGGTGGCCATGGTCCATGCTGTCTTTACTACCCACGAGACTTTTTATTTTCCTACAGCTTTTCGACTTCCTAGTAGTTTTGATTCCCTTTTTTACGCGTGGCTATTCAGCTTCTAGCAATTTTACTATAAAGAGGGTGCTTCTCAACCTCATTTCCACACATCCCATCCCATTCCACTCTCCATAATCCACTACCGAGGTAAGGATTGTAGATTAGATTATACTAAGAGCAACTTGAAGGTGAAGATTGCAAGAATTCCAGATCGGGTTTGCAATGATGGTTCAAGCGCGCATCGGCTGAACAATTCTTCTCCCTTCTCTTTTCTTTTCTCTTTGGATTTTTATGCTTTTGGAATATTATTGATTTTTATGTTAATGGTTTTTGGATTGTTAATCTTTGAATTGCGTTGAATTCTTGTAAATGAATCAATCCTTGTTTTGATCTAAAAGTTCTTTGGATTTGTTAGATTTATTCAATTAAATCTCAGACGTTGATTTACTATTAGGAAACTTTATCAATTTATTACTTGTTTTAGACATTTGGTAAAGAGCTGAAGGCAAAACTAGATGTTGGAAAACCAATATTTAACTTACGTGCATGGCATCTTGAGAAAGACTCACCATTTATGAAACCGGCAATTTTGATAATCACATTTTTAATGATCTTAGATTAATTAAAAATCCTTGAGAAATGATAGTTGATTAGATTTAAGAATTTCATCCTACCTTGAAAGAGGAGTTTATAAATCGATTATCGATTTTGGAATTACTCATCTAAAGAAAAGGCGCTTGATTAATTCCTGACTTGGAAAATTGCTTAGTCTGGTTAAATTCCTTGATTGCATACCTATTAGATTAGATAAGTGGCATAGCTAAATTTCATTCTCAAATTTGGATTTGCTTAGTATTTCTTGACAGAGTATAACCCAGTAGATAAACCTAGTCTTTGTGGGATTGACCTTGATTTGCTACAATGCTACCGTGCGCTTGCAGCTGTATCAAGTTTTGGGCGCTGTTGTCGGAGATTGTTGTCAAATAGTGGGTTTTCCTCGATAGGTTTAACTAAACACTTTGTGTTTGTTTGAAAAAAAAAACAAAAACAAAATTTTTAAAATTAAAAAAAAAGATAAAAGAATTTGAGCAACAACAATGGCAATTTCCCATTTTTTCCAGTTCGGGCATGAATTATTTTGGGGGTATTTTATGCGGTTAAATGTTTTTCATGCTCAATGTGGTTATTGTGTCGTTAAATGCAAAATTTAAGACATTGTTGATAGGGTGTGAGTAGTGAAACACGTGCTCTCTTAGAGTACTGGGATTTTTATGATAAAAATGTTGATGAAGCATGGTATTTGCTTGAATGGATTGCGTGGGATTCATCTAAATTTGAGAAGGCTAGTCATGTTTCTAGATATTCATGTTTTTATCCTTGTGCGTTCCATGTTAGATATTATTATTCCCCTTTTTGGTGCGATTTATGTAATTCTTCTGACAATAAAACTAATTCGTGTCCTTATTATGAATGTTATGTTCAACCTGACTTTCTGTCACCCTAAGACAATACTGATGTTGTCATAACCTTACCTAATTCGTTCTAGTTCAGTGCATGGGCTTAAAGTGGGTGAGCCTTTGGGGGGAGTTGCTAGCTTTAGTGTTGTTGATGCATGTTTTGAGTCAGAAAATACTTTAGAGGGGGTGCATGATCTAGTTAAGACTCCTTTGGAGGGGTCACGTTAGGTGTTTGTGCATAAAAACTCTCCTAGCCTTGGTTTTAATAATAATATTCTCCCTAATCCTCTTGATCATTACAACGTTTCATCAATTTGTTCATTGCCCTCTTCTTCCCCCGAATATTACATTATTGAGCCCGTTAATTGTGATGCTAATGGTGAATTGGCCTGTAAGGATAACATGTTCTATATGCTTGATGGGAATGTTGATAATTTTGTGTCCCTCGGATACTTTAGTAGGTATAGTGCCTTCCTTAATCCATATTACATGTACCTAGTGGATAAGCCTAGCAAAATTATGTGAAATACTTTCTTTGATTACTCTTTTGATTTTTCTATTGTATTTGGTTTTATAAGGAGAGCGCTAATTTTCTTCAATGTTCTTATCTTGTTGCTCTCTCACTGTCGTGCTTGCAAATCCCATGCTGTGGCGTTCGATAAGCTCTTGCATGCTTTAACAGCATCTAATTTTGGCGGAAAGAGTCTTAAAGTTGTGATGGAGTGGTTGATGCTCCATGTGCCCCGTTTGCTAGGAGACCTTAGCTTAGGTGTACCCAGCACCAAACCTGGTGAGATCGTTATGTTTCGTTTCCTTTCCCTTCTTTTACTTTCTTTCTTTTGAATATTAATGCCTTAGCGAAGCATAGGGGAAGGTTGGTTTCTATGTTTTCTATTTTGGTTATTAGTTTGCACACACGTTAGAGCATATATTTTAAGGTTTCTTTTTATTTGCATTAGTTTTTTGCATTTAGATTTCCATATAGGATAACATATAGGGGTGGTGTGGATTGGTTTAAGATAACCTCTAATGATGTTTATGTGAGGCAAAATAGCTTTCATGGGCTTGGGTAACTTTTGATGTGCAATTCCTTTTGGTGCCAAAATTTGTGAAAGTTTTACGAATATTCTTATTTTGACCCTTCTCTTGATTGAGAATTATTTTGTCCCCTAAAGTCTTTAGCACTCGTGTTTGTGCATGGAGTCATTTTATGAGCTTAATTGTCACCTTGGTAGATATCCCGTTAGATTTTGAACCTTATTTTGACAATTCATTATATTTAGTCTCATGTTTCTTTCATCTGTGTCATTGTTTCATATTGCATCTCTAGAATTGGCCTAGATTCATGCTCAAAACCACATTCGCATATGCATAATTTGTGATATGATAGAGGCATTTGTTTCTTTGGTCATTTCACCCACTTAGTCAAATAGCCTACCTTTGTATTACATGTTTACTCCCATTGTTAGACCCTTTGAGCTTTTTTTTCGATCTTTATTGCGGCATTCATATTAACCCTTCGCCATGCACATATTCCTACCTTTGAGCCAAGTACATGGAGCATCAACCCATTTATGTAGTGGGTGGTTTTGGGGATAATTTAGTTTAAGAAGGCTTCGGTATGTTGGTTTATTGAGGGATTGATGATATTCAGCATTTTTTTTAGTTCCCTCTTATTTGGGTTGTACATATATGTATTCGACAGTGAGTTGACAATTGGTGTCCTGTGCCTTTCAATAATTGAAATTCTTAATTCATTTTTCAAAACAAAAAAAAAAGAAGACAAAAATCATGTAAACAAAAGCAAGAACAAAAAAAGAGGAGAATAATAAGAGGACAAAAACAAAGAAGAAAGGTGAATAAGTGATTGGTGTTGGATATGTAAATAGCTTGAATCCCTTTCTTTGTCAACTCATTTCCTACTTGATTCGTGGGGTATATTCATTGTATTGTTGAGGTTTGGAGAATTGGCAAACTTCATTGTTTCTTGGTGCCTTGTTGGTTGCTCCCTAGTTACTTGGCTAAATAGCTCCACTTGTCCTAAATGCATTGTCCACTCCTTATCCTTAACCCTTTGTAGCAGATGTTGCAATCCATACGAAGTCCAATTGATTGTCTTATGCACATTGCAATTTTAATGGTGGTGAATTTAAGTGTCTTTGTAAGCATTTGATAAATTACACCTTTGGAATGACTCTTGAGTGAACCTATGCTGCATTTTAAACACATGAGTGGGAGTGTTCCACATTTCCGAAGACACATCTCAGTTGCTATGCCCATGGAAGGAAGAAAGAACAGAAGAATATCGAGTAAGAGCTTACCACGGTCTATCTATGGTAGTGGCCACGGTCCGTGGTGCCTTTATTTCCCGCGAGACTTTTTGTTTTCTCGTAGCTTATCAACTTCGTGGCAGTTTTGATTCCATTTTTTAAGCTCATTTCCACACATCCCATCCCATTCCACACATCATGAATCCATTGCCTAGATTAGGATTGTAGATTAGATTAGAGAAAGAGCAAGTTGAAGGTGAAGATTTCGGCTTGCGACAACGATTCAAGCGCGCATCGGCTGAACAATTCTTCTCACTTCTCTTCTCTTTTGTCTTTAGATTTTTACACTTTTGGATCATTATTGATTTTTATGTTAATGTTTTTTGGATTGTTAAAACTAGAATTGAATTGAATTCGTGTAAATTAATGAATTCTTGTTTTGATCTAAAAGTACTTTGGATTTGTTGGATTTATTCTATTGAATCTTAGAGGTTGATTTACTAGTCAGAAACTTGATCCATTTCTTGCTTGTTTTAGACATTTGGTGAATAACTAAAAGGTGAAACTAGATGTTGGGAAACTAAGATTCAACTTACGTGTTTGGGATCTTAAGAAATACTCACCATTTAAGAAACCCGCAAATTTGATAATCGCGCTCTTAATGATCTTAGATTAATTAAAAACCCTTAAGAAGTGGTAGTTGATTACACTTAAGAATTTCATTCCACCTTTAAAGAGGGGTTTGATAAATCGATTATTGATTTTGGAATTACCCATCTAAAGAAAAGGCGCTTGATTAATTCTTGAGTTTGAAAATTGTTTGATTTGATTAAACTCCTTGATTGTTTACCTATTAGATTAGATAAGTAGTATAGTTAAATTTTATTCTTAAATTTGGATTTTCTTAGCATATCTTGATGGAGTATAACCTAATAGATCAACCTAGCCTCTGTGGGATTGACCTTGAATTGTTAAAACGCCACCGTGTGCTTGCGGTTGTATCAAGTTTTGTGTGCCGTTACCAGGACTATTGTCGAATATTGGATTTTTCTCAATAGGCTTAAGTAAGCATTTTTTTTCTTTGAAAAAAAAAACCAATAACAAAATTTTCAAAATTAAAAAAAGATAAAAAAAAATTTACGGAATAACAATGTCAATTTTCCATTTTTCGCAGTTTGAGTATGAATTATTTTGGAGGTATTTTAAGCATTTAAATGTTTTTCTTGCTCAATGTAGTTTTTGTGTTGATAAATGGAAATTTTTAGACATTATTGATGAGGATGTGAATAGTAAAATCCATGCTCTTTTAGAGTATTGGGATTTTCATGGTAAAAATGTTGATAAAGCATCGTATTTGTTTGTGTAGATTGCTTGGGATTCATTTGAATTTGAGAAGGCTAGTCGTGTTTCTAACATTGATGTTTTGATCCTTGTGCGTTCTATGCTATATCTTATTATTCCCCTTTTTGGTGTGATTTATGTAATTCTTCTAGCCATGAAACTAATTCGTGTCCTTATTATGCAAGTTGTGCTCAACCTGACCTTGTATTTACCTGGGACAATACCAATGTTGTCCTGACCTTATCTTATTTGTCCTTTCCTTTAGCTCAGTGCATGGGGCTTGAGGTGGGTGAGCCTTTTGGGGGAGTTACAAGTTTTAGTGTTATTGATGCATGTTTTGAGTCAGAAAATACTTCAGAGGAGTGCATGATTTAGTTGAGACTCCTTTGGAGGGGCCACGTGTTGTATTTGTGCATAAGAACTCTCTTCACCTTGGTTTTAATAATAATGTTCTCCCTAATCCTCTTGATCATTCTCACGCTTTGCCTTTTTGTTCATTACCCTCTCCTTCCCCCAAGTATTACATTATTGAGCCCATTAATCTTCCTATGATTTCTCATGCTAATCTTCGATTGGGCTATAAGGATGACATGTTCAGTATGCTTGGTGGGAATGTTGATAATTTTGTGTCCCTCGTTTACTTTAGTGAGTACAATGCCTCCCTTAACCCATATTACAAGTGCCTAGTAGATAAGCCTGGAAATATTACGTGGAATACTTTCTTTGGTTACTCTTTTGATTTTTCTATTGTATTTGGTCTGATAAGGAGAGTGCTAACTTTCTTTAATATTCTTATCTCGATGCTCTCTTACTGTCGTGCTTGCGAATCCCTTGTTGTGGCCGTCGACAAGCTCCTGTATGCTATAACGACATCTAATTTTGATGGGAAGAGTCATAAAGTTGTGATGGAGTGGTTGATGCTCCACGTGCCCTGTTTTCAAGGAGGCCTTAGCTTAGGTGTACCCAACACCTGGCTTGATGAAATCGTTATATTTTGTTTCCTTAACTTTCTTTTACCTTCTGTCCTTTGAATAAAAATACGTTATCTAAGCATAGGGGAAGGTTAGTTTCTATGTTTTCTATTTTGGTTATTAGCTTACACACACGTTAGAGCATAGAGTTTTAGGTTTCTTTTTGTTTGCATTAGTGTTTTGCATTTAGATTTCCACATATGGTGTGGATTGGTTTAAGAGAACCTCCAATGAAGTTTTTATTAAGCAAAATAGCTTTCATGAGCTTGAGTATTTTTTGATGTGTAAATCCTTTTGGTGCCAAAATTTATGAAGATTTTGTGAATATTCTCGATTTGACCCTTGTCTTGATTAAGAATTATTTTATCCCCCGGAGTCTTTAGCACTAATGTCTGTAGATGGAGTCATTTTCTAAGCTTAATTGTTACTTTAGTAAACATCCCGTGAGATTCTGAGCCTTATTTTAACTAATTGATTATATTTATTCTCATATTTCTTTCATATGTGTGACTCATTCATGTTGCAGCTCTAGAACTTGCCAAGATACCTATTCAAAACCACATTCGCATACGTATAATTGATGATATGATAGAGGAATTTCTTTCTTTGGTCATTTTAGCCACGTAGACAAATAGCTTACCTTTGTATTACGTATTTATTCTCTTTGTTAGCCCTTTGAGCTTTTGTTTCCGTCTTTATTATGACCCGCTCATATTAACTCTTGGCCAAACACGTTTTCCTACCTTTGCGCCAAGTCAATGGAACATCAACCCATTTATATAGTGGGTGATTTTGGAGATAATTAAGTTTAAGGTGGATTTGGTATGTTGGTTTATTGACAGATTGATGATATTGAGCATTTGCTTTGGTTCCCTCTTATTTGGGTTGTATATATATGTATTCGATTGTGAATTGACAACTGATGGTCCTATGCCTTTCAATAATTGAAATTCTTATTTCATTTTTCAAAAAAAAAAGAAAAAAGGCAAAAATCATGTAAACAAAAGCCAAAAAAAAAAAAAAAAAGAGGAGAATAAGAAAACAAAAATAAAGAAAAAAAAGTGATTAAGTGATTGGCGTTGGATATGTAAATAGCTTGAATTTCGTTCTTTGTCAACTCATTTCCTACTTGATTCGTGGGGTATATTCATTGTATTGTTGAGGTTTGGAGAATTGGTAAACTTCATGGTTTGTCCGCTCCTTACCCTTAACCCTTATTAGCCTACGTTACAACCCATATAAAGTCCTCTTGATTGTCTTGTGCATATTGCAATTTTAGTGGTGGAGAATTTGAGAGTCTTTGCAAGCATTTGGTAGATTGCATACGGAATGAGTCTTGATTGAACCTATGCAAAATTTTAAACACATGAGCGAGAGTATTCCATATTCCCAAAAAGAGAGGTTCTACCAGTCCATTTTGCTCTACAATTCCATGTGTTTCCATGACATGCTTTGTGGGTCTTTGGGGTGATTAAGTTTGGTATCAAGCTTGTGGTCTTGCACTTTTTCAAAAACCTTTTCCTTCTAATTTTGAAATGTTTTGCATGCTACTTGGGATTGTCGTTGATTGTCACTCTTGCTCATGATATGCTTGTGACTTACCTACTTTAAGGAGGTTGTTATGTTTTGAGTCCTAGATGTGTCTCCCCTTGTCGGTTTTCTATAGTGATTGCTTAAGGACAAGCAACGGTTCAAGCATGGGGAAGTTTGATAAGTCCTTAAAGTACACGCTACTTTAGGGGTCATCTTGCTCTATTTTTAGGGAGAATTATGCATTTATGTTATAATTTACACTTCTTTTCCCACTTTACACTTGGATATGGTTCTTTTATGTGTTTTGCAGGCTTTTGGACCTTTTTGTCCTTGTTTTGACCCTAAATGAGTGTATTTTGACTCCTCATGGGCACCCCTAAGTTGCTATGCCCATCGAAGGAAAAAAGAACAGAATAATATCAAGCCAAAGCTGACCACGGTCTATCCATGGTGGTGGCCATGGTCAGTGATCTCTTCATTTTCCACGAGGCTTTTTGTTTTCTCGCAACTTTTCAACTTCGTGGTAATTTTGATTCCATTGTTACGCATGGCTGTTCAGCTTCTAGTAATTTTACTATAAAAAGGGTGCTTCTCAACCTCACTTCTACATATGCCATCCCATTCCACTCTCCATAATCCACTACATAGATTGAGATTGTAAATTATATTAGAGGAAGAGCAAGTTGAAGGTGAAGAGTGCAAGGATTCTGGATCAGGTTTGCAACGGGGGTTCAAGCGTGCATCGGCTGATTAATTGTTTTAACTTCCCTTCTCTTTTCTCTTTAGATTTGTATGCTTTTGGATTATTATTGATTCTTATGTTAATGTTTTCTGGATTGTTAATCTTGGAATTAAGTTGAATTATTGTAAGTGAATCAATTCTTATTTCGATCTAAAAGTGCTTTCGATTCATTGGATTTATTCTATTGAATCTTGTACATCGATTTTCTAGTGGTAAACTTGATTAATTTCTTGCTTGTTTTAGACATTTGGTGAAGAACTGAAATGTGAAACTAGATGTTAGAAAGCTAAGATTCGACTTACGTGTTGGGGATCTTGAGAAAGACTCACCATTTAAGCAACCACAAATTTGATAATGGCGTTCTTAATGATCCTAGATTAATTAAAAATCCTTGAGAAATGGTAGTTGATTAGATTTAAGAACTTCATTCCACCTAGAAAGAGGGGGTTTGATAAATCGATTATCGGTTTTGGAAATACCCATCTACAGAAAAAGCGCTTGTTTAATTCTTCAGGTTGAAAATTCCTTTGTTTGATTAAATTCCTTGATTGTTTATCTATTAGATTAGATAAGTAGCATAGTTAAATTTCAGTCTCAAGTTCGGATTGCTTAGCATATCTTGACGGAGTATAACCCTGTAGATCAACCTAGTCTCCATGGGATCGACCTTTATTTGCTACAATGCCACCGTGCGCTTGCGTTTGTATCAAGCAACAACTCAGGGGTAATAGCAACCCAAGCCCCATGAAGCTGGAATCAAGGTTCGTCCCACCCGAGGGCTCCAGTAGCCATAAAGTTATGATATCGGGTCCTAAACTCGACGCAGGGGCAACTGTAAGTTAGGACCACAACAACCAACATGTGCAGACCGTAACGCTTTGAAACTATAGAAAGGGGTCCTGCATATGGGCTATCATACTAGCATGTAGCAAAACAATGTGAGTGGCCACAGAAATGCCCGGCATCATATGCACCGCATATGGATCCATCTAACAAAAAAAAAAAAAAAGCATAAAAGAAGAACATGTGAGAGATAAACAGACATTTTTTTTATCACGAACCTATAATAATATAATAATAACCCTCGCTAACCAACCTTCTCACCCTCCTATCTCTACCCTTCATACTCCATAACCCATCAAGCAAAATGAAACCTGGCTCTAATATGAAAACTGTAGCACCCTCAATGTGCAAGTCTCACTATTAGTATACTCTTTAATCATTTCTTTAATTAGAACTGATAAATCCCATGATCGGGGCGTTACCGCCATCCAGAAGGAGAAGACTGTAAGTATGTGCACCAGATATAACGTAGTTAAGCATAGACACACATTCAAACAATATCAAAACCATATGTAAAAAGTTGCTAACTACCGTAATGTTACAGACCATAATAGAGAAATTCTTCATAAAGTTTACAACTCCAGCAACTGAAGATCTCAAAAATATATCTCCTAAAATATTCATGAACTCACATTACTACTGATCTATCTAGATTCCCTTACTCACTTACTTTCTTCAACTGGTTTGCTAGCATGAGCGCGATTCATTGAGCATTTTTCTAAAATAAAACACGGCAAACATTTTGAAATGTCAGTGGAAGCTACATGCATGCATTCATGTATTGTTAAATGATCACTCAAAAATTGATTGCGCCTGCTTTGTAATTCATTTTAATTTAATACAGTGACTTAGATGAACGCAAAACTGTGGTGGTAGTTATTATCTAGCAGTGAACCCTTGGTGACTATTATGATGTAAGGATAGGTGTACACCTGCCAAGCCGATCGAGAAATCTAACCTGCGGCCCCGTGGGTAACTGGAGAGCGAGTGCTCTATAAATGATAACTGATGAGGTCACTAATTAGATGATAATTCACTGAATAAACTGATTCATTGATATACTTACCAAAACTTTATAACTTTGACAAGTACATTATGATTTTTCTAAAAACACAAGCAATGGACATACCTGTGGTTTTTAAAATGTAATCTCACTTGATAATATTTATACACAATGGGGAACGATAAACTAGGCCCTGATTCTATTTCAAAAATATAATTATAGGTAAATATAGTTAGTAAACAACACTCAGTCCGATAATTTTTAACTTTAATAGAAATTTATCAATTAAATGGCATCCATAACTCAAACCATTCAATACAAGATAAGTTACACTAAGATGACTTAAAACTAAATAAATTAAGGTAATTTAACTCGAGGTAAAATAATTTGGAGTAAAATAGAACAAAATAAAGTCATTGAGATTATCATGGAAAGGCTTTAATGGATATAAATGGAATATGGTTTTTGATATATCTGAGATGGATAAGAGGTGTGTAGTTAGGTTCAGAGCAGCCTTTAACACCCTAACTTGGCTAGACAAACACTGTTCTTGATGTATTACTCTTCCCACTTCTTTGATTTCATTCACTAGTCCATTTAGTTCAATTTTCCAACCGAAGTAAGTTTCTAAGCACAATCAAAGTTGTTAAACTTAGCAACATTAATAATCATTGAAAACTCTTAATAATACTTCTAATTTTCATGTTTTCTTTCTTCTCTCATAAAACCCAGCTAAATGCCCCTTTAAGGACCATTAACCTTTGTTTCCTTCGTATAATTACCTTATTTCAGCAAAACACTTAAAAATCATACCATGATTAACCTGACACATTTTTCAATACTTTTTGTCACATAATCACTCAAAATGCTACCACAAACTCGCTTACTTGCATTATTAAACCAAATAACCGCTTTTGGTCACTTATGGGATTTTCCATAATCCATTAATTTTGACAAAACTTATACAACTTCATTTTTCAAGCCCATAACATATCCAACCTCCATATTTCATCTAATTCAATCCAAATAAACATACTTGATTCAAAAAACGCCAACTTTACTTATGCATGGTCATGAAACCCTAGGTTATACTCAATTGAAATTTACATCGAAACTTATCCAAAATCACATTACACAACATCATATTCACTCTTTATGCTAAAGGTTAAAAAATTAGAGTACAAAGGCCAAAACCCATCAGCCTCATACATAAAGCCTGCATGATCATGCATAGATTCAACCTTATACATGATTTACACACTTCCACTCCTAACCAAACAAAATAAAACATCAAACTAACATTCACTCTAAGTCATACACCCTGATCAATAATCCATTCCATCATAAAACCAAAAATTAAGCAAAAGTTGGGCGAGGGCTTACCTCTTGAATGCTTAAAAGAGGGAGATGGAGGCGGTGTTTCATGGTTGTGAAGAGCTGTGGGTGGTGGCTGGTGGTGCTGGGGGTAGTGGCTGGTGGCCGACGGCAAAGTAGCAGCAACAACAGCAGACAGCAAAACAGTGCAGCAGACGGGGAAGAAGAGAGGAGGAAGAAGAAGAAGAAAAATAGAATTTGGACTCTCTTTGAATTTTTTTACTTATCTTCATAATTTTGGCTGATTTTATCCCTCCATCAAGTACCTTTTTGCTATTTTGTAATTTGGCATAAATAATAATAATTAGCTTAATTCAATTGCACTAACCTTTTCAGGCCAACAATTGGGCCTAAATGGATAAGGCTCAAAAAAATAGCTGATAAACTTTCATTTTGACTCTCTCCTATACCCTTCCTTAGTTCATTTCCCCTATTTCTCATTTGATTTAGTGAGATTTGACTAAGTTTTGTCCCCTTGAGTCCGACGCTTTCCTCTAATCCCTTTTTAACCTTTTTCCAGGTGTCTTTCGAGTTTTTAAAGGAAGGGGGCCGCTAATACATGTGAACAAGGCAAAATAACAGCAAAGGTGGTTACACAAAGGCCCAGAGGGAAGCAAGAGGGCAAGAAAAGTAAGAGTTCAAGGTGTAGGGGAAGCTATAGTCATCATACAGTCGACAGCCTAGCCGTCGACAGTGTATAAATTTCAGCCAGGATTCTAGGAGGTGGCAACAGCCCCCATCGCCACCACTATCATATTTTTAGCACGCGAAGGCCATCACCTGGACCCCATTTTTCCCCTTTTATTCCTAATCATTTTATTTTTGAGGGGGTTATGCAATTTGTCCGTAAAAAACCTCTCTACCCACTTTGAAGGTGAATTTTAGGTATAAGTAACATTAGCATTATTGGCATATGATAGATTTAAAGCTTGTTCAACACTTGGATTTTGCAATCAATTAGTCTAAGTTTGTTCCCTCTTTCTCCCTCCTTTGTTGTTATTCTTCTAGTTTTCATTCTTGTTCATACGATTTGATTTAGATGCTGAAATTAGTGCACTCAATATAATTGGAGGTTAAATTCTTAGTCTTGGATTGAGAGTAGCCCCTACTACACAAAATTGAATTATGTTCTAGGTTTTTGCGAATAATGCTCATGGTTATGATTTGAAATCTCACCTTGTGTGCCAGGTGTTTGTTGAATTGCTTGAGAGTGACTTATTCATTGTTCTTAATTAGGGTTTAGGAGTTCATCGAAAGTTGAGTCCTTCACCTAGTACGACTTTGTGAGCAGTTGATTCTCCTTATGTGAAAATAGTTAGGTTTTTAATTGGGAATTCTTGATTACTCAACTATGTGACTTTGGTAATTCTAATTTCATGGAAATAGACAATTGTGATCACTTAGTGAGTCTATTGACCCTCGAGAGAAGGCGTAGATGCATTTCAAATTATAATCTTTTCCACTTCAATTACTTTCATGGACAGGTTTGTATGATTTATTTTATGATACAAATAGTGTGGTGAATCTCTATCTAGGACCTTTATTATTATTAAATTAGACAAACTCATTAGCTTTCAATAGAATAGATTTGCTTTTTGGTATCAATCAATTGAGTGTTATAAATCGATTTGGTGATTGAAAACAAGTTCCCTGTGGGCACGACCCCGTACTTGCCGGTTGCTAACTAGAGCTACACCGTGCACTTACGGTAATTTTACACAACAAGGTTTTCGCATTGTTACCAGGGAACTTGTTTATTTCAGCATCGAAAATGACCAAAACACTCTAGGTTAGGCTTTCTCTTTTTCTTTTTCTTTTTATCTTTTGCTCCTTTGAGCCTCACCTGGACTTGCTTATGCTTGGTGTAGTTTCTAGCTTTGTATGCATATGTACAGTCAAGGGAATCGAGATCTCATTCCTTTTGACCTGAGATAGAAGGTACTACATGGAGACAAAGTGGTGCACGAAGGAAACAGCAGGAGCAAATCATTATGGCTAAAAGAGATCCTAAGGTGTTACAGGACTATATCCTATCACAAGCAACCAGCATCACCTCCTCCGTTGTGAGCTCGGCTGTTAAAGCAAATAACTTTGAGTTATGGCCCCCTCTCATTTCTTTTATGGAGAAGGATCAGTTTGGTCAACGTGTGATGAAGAAACCCCGATATCCACCTTTGTAACTTTCTAGCAAATTATGATACAATCAAGCTCAACGGGATCTCCGCTAATGCAATTAGATTGAGGCTCTTCCCATTCTCGCTGAAAGTAAGAGCTAATGACTAGCTAAAGAGCCCAACTCCTTCGCCACCAGAGGCCCTATCAAAAGCCTTCCTCAACAAGTACTTCCCACCAGGCAAGACCCCTAAGTTGAGAGTAGAAATTACCTCTTTTGCTCAATAAGGCGATGAGTCTATATATGAAGCATGGGAAATGTTCAAGGATGTTCAACGCCAATGTCCCCACCAAGGAATACCCAACTGGCTCCTAATCCAAACCTTGTACAATGGATTGGACCAGTCATTGAAGATGTCCATTGACGCCGCAGCTAGCAGCGCACTCATGGGGAAGTCAATTGAGGTCGTAAGAGTCCTATTGGAGGAGATGACCTCCAATAACTATCACTGATCTAGTGAGAGAGTAACCCCGTAGAGGACCAATAGGGTTTATGGATTTGATACTGTGGACTTGCTTGCTAACAAGGTTGATACCCTTGTGCAACGCTTTGATAGGCTTGGGACTCCTTCTTCAGAGAATCCATCGGGGACTTTTTTTGGTATAATATTTGAGGTTAGGGCCTTATGTGAGATCTGTGGCATTCAAGGCCATGTTGGTGATGAGTATCAATCCACTTTCTAGGGAGTTGAGCATGTCAATGCTATGTAAAGCTTCAACCCACGCCCACAAAACAACCCCTACTCAAATACTTACAACTCTTAATAAAGAAACAACCCAAACTTTTCCTACCAAAACAACAACCCCATTCCACCCAATGCCCCTCAACCCCAACCCGCTGGTTTTCAATACAAGGCCCCCCACAAACTGCCTTCCTAGCAACCTCCTCAACCAAAGTTTATTCTGAAAAGTCTTATGAACCACTTCATAGTGACTCAAACTAAGACAAATGAGACACTTGGTAAGTCAGTTAGTCAATTGAGCTCCAAATTTGAGACCATGACCACTCACTAGAAGATGATGGAGAACTAGATTGCCCGGATTGCACAGCAGGTGATCTATTTGTCTAGCCCCCTGGGCATCTACCAGGTCAGCTTGAGACCAACCCCAAAGGTCAGATGAATGTCATCACATTGAGGAGTTGTAAAGAGCTGGAGAGTCCTCAGGTGTCCATGAGGGTGGACGGGAGAGACGTTGATGGTGAGGGCAATATCGAGAGAGAGGCCCCCACTGAGACCCCAAGTGAGAGGGTCCAGACTGAAAAGTCTAAGGAGACTCAAGCTAAGCATGTTTCCTCTCCAGTGAAGCCTTACAAGGCTCCTGTCCTATATCCCCAAAGCCCAGTGGAGGCTAGGGAAAAGCACAAGTATGGAAAGTTCTTTGAGATGTTGAAGAAGTTCCACATCAACATTCCCTTTTTGGAGACAATCATTGACATGCCTTCTTGTACAAAATTCCTCAATGATTTGCTCCCCAACAAAGGAAAACTATTTGAGAATGCCACAGTGTTTCTTACCGAGGAGTACAGCGTTATTATTTAGAACAAGCTCCTTCCTAAGCTTTCAGATCCCGAAAGTTTTTCCATCCCTTATTTAGTTGAGGATGTTACTATTAGGAGGGCACTGTGTGATCTTGGGGCTAGTGTGACCTCACGCCTTACTCCATCTGTAAGAAGCTACAAGTAGGGGACTTGAAACCCACTACTATTTCTTTATAGCTTGCTGAAAGATCCGTCAAGTACCCTATGGGTATTTTAGAGGATGTCCCACTGCAAGTGGGGAAGTTCTTCATTTCATATGACTTTGTCGTCATGGAGATGGAGGAGAACTCCCACATCCCTATTATCCTTAGAAGACCCTTTTTGGCTACTACGGGAGCCATGATTGATGTGAAGAATGCCAAGCTCTCTCTTTAAGTAGGGGATGAAAAGGCGGAGTTCTATTTACTACAATCCATGGCCTCTCTTACTCTAGATGACACGTACTGCCAAGTTGATGTGCTGAAGAGAGCACTCAATCAGGAGGTCATGACTTGCTATTCTGTGGAGGATCCACTAGAAGCCACTTTGATCGACTACCTTTTGACTGGTTCTCATTCGGGGGAGAGGGAGGAGTATGCCAGGTATCTCAATACATCCACTGCCTATACGCCTAGGCAGTCACCCCAGGAGCTCCTTAGTGTAGAGGAGCTTGCTTCCAAGGAGAACGAGAAGGGCCTATCAAAGGTAGAGTTGAAGCCTTTACCTTCTCATCTCAGGATTAAACAGGTACTGATTTTTGGCCCCATTATACAACCACCTGATTGGGATCTCCCTTTCAAGATTATATGTGATGCCAGCGACCATGTGGTGGGGGCAGTTTTGGGGTACTGCAGGGATGAGAACCTGCTTCTGATCTACTAAGCTAGTAGAACATTAGATGATGGTCGGTAAAACTATACCACTACAGAAAAGGAGTTGCTTGCAGTAGTGTATGTAATGGAGAAGCTTCGATCTTTTCTCCTATGCTCCAAAGTCATTGTGTACATTGACCATTCAGCTCTCAAGCACCTCCTTAAGAAGAAAGATGCGAAACCTTGCATCATCCAGTGGATATTGCTCTTTCAAGAGTTTGATCGCGAGATCAAAGACAAGGCAGGGGCTGAGAACATCATTGCTAATCATCTCTCCACGCCCATTGTAGAGAGCTAGGATGGCCCCCTCAATGATGCTTTCCCTAATGAGCATCTCTTGACCATCTCCACGTCCACTTAGATGCCTATGAAAGTTCTAAGATCTTTAAGGAGTAGACCTGTCAAAAACTGACCTGACCCAAAAATTCAACTGGAACTCACCCAAAAATTTTGGGTTTTAAACATGATTTTCTCGATCCGAACTCAAAATAAATCCAACCCCAAAAACCCGTAAATTAGCGCATCAAACCTGACCTAAACCTAAACCCACGCGATTGACCCTAATATTATATTCTTAGTTTTCAATTTTTCACTAAGTTATCAGTCTTAATAATAGCGGTTATTCATTTTAATCAAATTATATAGCTATTGCATCTATTTACAAATTAAACATGATTTTCTTCTCCATTTTCTGAAAATAATATCATCACATATTTTAAATGAAGAAAATGTTTAAAATGGGTGTAAAATTATATGAAATAACTATCTCATCTTTTAGAAAAAGTTAATTTAAAAGAAGATGAGCATTAAAAGTCATACCATTATATACTTAATTAAACAAATATGTCTAATTATTTTAACATTAATTAATTTGTAATAATTTAAAATTTTGATGTTATAACTGCAAGATAATATCTTATACTTCTTCTATTCAATTTTATTTGCTTTTCGTTCTAACTAGTCTTGAACTATGATGCTACTAGTAGGAAAACGGCTAGCCGTGTTCGCATTGGGGTTAGCGCATTAATCAAGTTCTACCTGATTGGACATCGGTAGATTAGTTAATAAAAATATTAAATTATTAACTAGCTTATTGGCCATCAATCTCTACAGCCCATTGAAGTGCTCTAGACGGGCTGCCTCCTAAATGACCGACCGGCTATTATCCTTCTTTTAATGTACGGGTCGATCAACTAAAAACTAAGTGGGGCTTGATTCTTTACCCGCCCATAAAAGATGTTCATATATTATAATAAAAATATTGAATATTTTTAATATTCTTTTGAGAAATTACAATTATTATGCCTTTTCATTAAATAATAACAATTTTGAGTAATAAATATGCAGAGTTTTTTATTTTGAAAAAAGAAAAATAACTTATTAAAAAGGCGCGTTAAACCCGTTGAGTTGATCTGAAACCTGTAAAATTGAAATATGCCTACCAGTGTTTTACCCGAACCCAAAATGTACCTGACCCGTATTTTATCCGACCCCAAATATAGTTGACCCTTATTTAACCTACCCGCCTTAACTGATAGGTCTAACAATGAGAGAATGAAATGGTGGTATGACAAGTACATTCACAAGAGGGAGTTCCAGGTGGGTGATTTGGTCCTCCTCTTTAATACGAGATTGAAGTTATTTCCAAGAAAACTCCGATCGAGGTGGTCGAGCCCCTTTGAGGTGAAGAAGTTTCACCTCTACGAAGCGATTGAAATAGGGATGGATGCTATGGGAACCTTCAAGGTGAATGGATCGCGGCTTAAGCATTACTATGTTGGTGAGCTAAACGACGGGAAGGTCTCCTATGACCTTCCCGATGCTGCTTCTTCTTAAGATCCGCACTTGGTCAAGTTCATGACCTTAAAAGAGCACTTTTCGGGGTGCACCCCAAAGCCTCCTCATGGCCTTTGACTCAAATAAGGAGGAGGTGTTGCCTAAAAAAAAAAACAAAAGAAGGTTAAAAAAATTCCAAGTGAACAGTGCCCAGGCGGCATCTAAGCCGCCGCCTACACTGTAGGAATTTGGGAGCCTAGGTTTCAAGGGGTGGCGATGGGCTCCTGCTGTGATCCTGACAGGCCGTCACCAAACTGGCGACCGCTGCGACGGCTAGCCATTGCATCCCCTGTGTCCCTTATCTTTTCTTCTTCTTTCCTTCTTCTTTTCTTAATTCATTCAACCTCAACATCCCGTCACCCCCTTTCTATCTCTACTTACGCCACCCTCAACCACCTTCTACCACTTATCTCACCCTCTCCTACTCCTAATTTTCCCATATTTCATCAAATCCTTCACTCTTTGTCTCTTTTCCTCTAAATTCTTCTACGAATTCACCTTCTTTCCTCCATATTCACCCCATTCCTTCACACCTAAACCCTAACCCTCAATATTCTTCCTCAAAAATCCGGCACCTTGAAGTGCTTTATGGCCATTCCATTGCCGAATTCTGCCTCCCCACACTCTAACCTTCCATTTGCATACCTTTTTGTACCTCCACCTCACCACTTTCTCTCTCGATAAATTTCATTGCCATTAAAGCTTGTGGAGAGAGAAAACTTCATCCTTTTAGGCAAATTCTTTGTGACTTAGTGCTCTAATTGCAAATGTTAAGGAAGACAACCACCACCTGGCCTCCACGTTTGGGAGCTCCAAAGCACACCAAAATGGGGGCTTCATCCTCCTCCGCCACCGCCAATGCACCTTCTCCTTGGAACTGGGCCCAAGCGATCCGAGGTAATCGCCCAACTCTTCCTCATGTGAGTATGAAATTCATTTTAGTGATCTCGAACACATTGCTCGTTATGATTCAATTGCTACTAGATGGATTATTGAGCCCAAATAAATGGATATTGACTTATTGAGGAGTCTTGGGTTTTGGGATAGTTTGCATGAGTTGCTTCAGGTTACGGGGTGGGTGGAGTTATGAAGCTAGATAAACACATGTATGTACACCTTTGTTAGGAGTTTTTGAGCTCCCTTAATGTGGATTGGAATGCCTCCTGCCAAAACCAACCCGTGCATATCCAATTTTGATTTTTCAATTGATTATATGAGGCCAACCTTGCGGAGTTTGACCACTGAATACAGCTTCCTCATGGTGGGGTTTCGACTGTTGGCTATGAGAACTTTAATGTTCAAGAGTTTTGGTGTGAAATAACTTGTGATAAGTGTATCCTGGTCCTTGAAAATCATGGGATTCATGTTACCTATAGCGCTAATGGCTCCAAAGCCACTTCAATTTGCAACCCCAGCTATAAGCACCGGCATAGGCTTATTGCCAACACCATCTTCACCAAGCATGAGAGCCAAGACAGAGCCTGTTTAAGTGAAGCGTTCCTTCTTTGGTGCATTCTTCAAGGCCAGAGTTTTGATACAGAGGCTTTCCTTCTCCAATAATTACTCTCCCAGGCCTCCTCCTCCAAGTCCCCCATTATTTACAGTGGTGTTATCATCGCCATTGCTTATACTTGGGATTTGGCATCCCAAGTTACCCTATTGCAACCTTTATTAAAGGGGGGAGGCTCAGTTTGGCCACGTGTATTCAAATAGAGATGTTTAAAATGGAGGGTGGTCAGGTCTTTATCTACCATCATGATCGCTCTCTTTTTACCTTACCTAATCCCGCTTGGACCACATGTGCTGACCCTTCTAATTGGGCTTATGATGATGACATTGAAGCGGAGTCCGATGAGGAGCGAGCCCAACCTAAGGTGGAGATGCTGATGGGGGTGCTAGTGGTGTGTGAATTGAGGATGTAGCTAGGAGTTTCAGGGCGGTGCCCTCCGAGGAGGAGATGCTTGACCCTCTGATGACTAAGAGCTGCACTGCGGTGAGCTCTTCAGGTTTCGATGCAACCCACTTCTATCAATACATCAGTTTTCCCGCCTCCATCTGAGGCTCGATGCCATTAATAAGCAGCAACAGCAGTATGGTCAAGATCAACATGAGTTGCTTTGCTGGCAAATGGAGTTTGATCACCGGCAATGCAACCTTGAGCACCATGTCCATTATGCATATGAGCATCATGGTTACCCCTACCCTCCACCCGAGTGGAGGCCTAGTGGCCCATCGGCCCGTATTGATTGGTTTTGAGCTCTCCTTCCTTGCTCTTTAATTGCTTATTCATTAGGGACAATGCATTTCTCAAGCATGGGGGTTGAGCCTTCACACTCATGTTTTCGGGGGCTGGACCATGGGGCGCAAGAGGTGTTAATTTTTGATTGGGTCCTTTGCTTGATGTTATTGGGGGGCATTTCTTGGGAATGTACATAGTAGTTTGCTAGGTTAGATAATTCATATAGTTGCATTTAAGGAATCATCCTAAGAATCATTGCATTTTTAGGCTTTGCATGACTAGAGCATGTAATTTCTTCTATTACATTGTATATATACTTATTTCTTTTTCAATCTTGAGAGGTAATGTTGAGAAGGGCATCATTGGAACTCATGGGGTACATTTCTCTACCCTACGCTTCATTACCTTCTTATTGATCTTCCCCTACTCTTCACACTTGGGGCTTGTTTGTGGAGTTTGATCATCTTTGGACGTTGGTTGTGGAAATTTGTGTTTGAAAAGGAAAGGAAAGGAAGCCGGAATATTCTTACAATGTGCCTAGCATCAAGCCATCGCTTTAAGCTCGATAAAGAGAGAGAGAGAGAGAGAGAGAGAGAGAGAGAGAGAGAGAGAGAGAGAGATTAAGAGAGAGAGAGAGAGAGAGAATACCAAGGCTTTTATCATTAAAAAAAAAGAAAAGAAAAGAAAGTTTAGCTTTGTAAAAAAGATGCTTGGTACAATGTCATTCATTTCAACTGAATCAGCTCCCTTCATATTGTTTGAAGTGGTTATGAGTGTGAAATGGTGTCTCATTTCTATGCTTTCAGTGTGAAAAGTGTTCTTGCTCCCTAGTCTTAAGGCTATTTAACTCCACATACCTCCAAAAGATTTTCCCCTTTCTCACCCTCACCCAAGTGCCTTGGTACAACCTTTCTCAAAGCCCTCTTAATCAAAGTGCATGCGTTTTTGCCCCGAGTGGTGGAGAAGAGAACTCTTCCAACCCTTTGGTTTTTGCATGATGGTTGAATGTCGAGAGTATTATGTTCATATTTAAAACACTTTGAGGGGAGAGAGTTTCACTTGACCATAAAGTGAGGTTGTCCCCGGGTCACTTTTACCCACCACTTGCAAGCCATCTCATTTCTTACCTTGAGTGCCTCGATTTATCTTGGCATCTGCTTATGGGCAAAGTGGCACCTAGGGAGTTTTATGTTTACTTTGGTCCTTCGCCTTATCTTTGTTGCTTCTCTATCTATGCAACTGTGCTTGATCAGTTAGCTTTTATCACCATTGCTTGAGAAGGGAGTTTGAGGTCTCGACTTTCCCCATCCACTTAATTTTAATCTAAACTTTCTCGAGGGCAAGTAAGAGCCAAGCATGGGGAAGTTGATTATCCTCAATTTTAACTCTCTCTTATTCCTTTCCTTGGTTCATTTCCCTCTTTCTCACTTGATTTAGTAGGATTTGACCAAGTTTTGTCCCCCCTAAGCCCGATGCCTTCCACTAATCCCTTTGCGACCTTTTTACAAGTGTCTTTCGAGTTATTAAAGGAAGGAGAGCCGCTAATACATGTGAACAAGGAAAAATAAGAGCAAAGGTAGTCACACGGAGACCCAGAGGGAGGCAAAAGGGTAAGAAAAGCAAGAGTTCAAGGTGCGGGCGACGCGACAGCCATCACATAGTTCGTGGCCTGGCCATTGATACCCTATAAATCTCAGCTAAGCTTCTAGGAGGTGGAGATGGCCCCCGGTTGCCATCCTGATAGGAAATCGCCACCACTATCATTTTTTTTTTGCAGGCGACGGCCATCGCCTTGGCCCCGTTTTTTCCCCTTTTATTCCCAATCATTTTATTTTTCGGGGGGTTACGCGATTTGTCCGTGAAAAAACCTATAAACACTTTGAAGGTGAATTTTAGGTCTAAGTAAGATTGGCATTATTGGTTTATGGTAGATTTGAAGCTTGTTCAAGACTCGGATTTTGCAATCGATTAATCTAAGTTTGCTCCTTCTTTCTCTCTCCTTTGTTGTTATTCTTCGTGTTTTCATTCTTGTTCATGCAATTTGATTTAGATGCTGAAATTGCTTCACTCAGCATGATTAGAGGGTAAATTCTTAGTCTTGGATTGGGAGTGACCCTTGTTGTGCGAAATTGAATCATGGTCTAGGTTTTTGCGAATTATGCCCATGGTTGTGATTTGAAATCTCATCTAGTGTGCCAGATGTTGGTTGAATGGCTTGAGAGAGACTTATTCATTGTTCTTAATTAGGGTAGGAGTTCATCGAAAATTGAGTCCTTTACCTAGTGTGACTTTGTGAGCGGTTGATTCTCCTGACGTGAAAACAGTTAGGGTTTCAATTGAGAATTCTTGATTACTCAACTTTGTGACTTTGATCATTCTAATTTTACGAAAATGGACAATTGGGATCATTTAGTCAATCTATTAACCCTAGAGAGAAGGCATAGATGCGTTTCAAATTTTAATCTTTTCCACTTCAATTACTTTTATGGGCAGGTTCACATGATTTAGTTTATGATACACATAGCATAATAGTGTGGTGAATCCCAATCTAGAACCTTTATTATTATTGAATTAGACAAACTCATTAGTTTTCAGCATAATAGATTTGTTTTTTGGTATCAATCAATTTAAGTAGACTCTTGCCTAAATTGAATGTTGTAAGTCAATTTGGTTATTGAAAACAAGTTCCCTATGGACATGACTCATACTTACCAGTTGCTAGCTATAGCTACACTATGCACTTGTAGTAATTTTACACAGCAATAGCACCCCACTGTGATAAAATCTTTGCGTACGTCAAAATTAAATTCTTTGTTAGAGAAAATAATTTATCAATTAATTATATTTATCGAGGCCTACTATTAATTCACTCGAAATGTTTACGATAATTAAAACTCGAATTGCAAAGTGGAACCCAAAATAAATTTTTTCCAGCCAAAATGATTAAATACGATAAATAAATATAGGAATTAAATAACATGGCTTAGATAAATAAATAAACATAAATTAGGATCAGGTTATTACTATATGGATAGTTTGACTTACCTTGGTATTGGTCCAAAACGAAAATTTTAAAAAAAGTTGATGGAATGCAGCTGGGCATTAGATGGTTGCACTTAATAAACAAAAATTAAATAAGTCAATCCACTCCCTCCACTCTTCTATAAATGAGTTATGTGCCAAAAGTGAGTAGTTATCTCTAGTATGCTAGGTCACTACCCCCTCTCCCCCCCCCCCTTTTTACATAACAAGTGACCTCAGCAAATAAAAACAAGGTGAAGAGGGGTTTTGAGCATGGTGAAGAACAAAAAAAGGCAAAGAAGGTATTAGGAAGAAGACACAAAGCAAAAACAGAGATTGGGAAGAATAGAGCACAACCCCCAAAAAAAAAAAATTAAACAAGGATAAAAGTTTCAGATTATGAAAGAGAAAGAGTTATTCAGAGCCAACACAATCATCTATTGTTCTAGGTAAGGTCAATATGAACTGAAAGTCGTCATCATTTCTCATTCGTTTCCATATTGGTGAATTCCATCTTCAATTCCCATGGTCAAGTACAAGAAAACAACTCGTCATGCAAAGTCCCATCCTTGCGAAACTCTTTAAAAAAAAAAAATTCTCATCGAATCCTGTTCCAGTCGAAACCATGAAACTCCTGGATCCTACTGGAACCATTAAGTCCATGGATCTTGTGGACCCTCAGTTATATTGGACCCATAAATAGAAGATTCTTTTTAGACCAATAAACAACTAGAACATTGCACACTTAGAGAAGAAAACAAAGGATGAAAGCTATAAGTTTTTATAGTTCTTTGTTTTGGCCTTGAGACGAACCTTTGTTGCTGCCCATGAAAATGTTGTGAAAGCCCTCTAAATAAATAAATGAAAATGAGGAGAGAAAAAGAACAGGGAAATTTGTATCTTGCTTGTTTGGACACTGGATTGCAATTTAGTCAACAAGGTTGATAAAAAAAATATATGTACTTTGCCAACTTCAAGCAAGACAACAAAAAAATAATATTAATGCAGGGGATAAATGAGTTAAAATAGTAGGTCCTCTGCTTTCTATTCTAGATAAAACAAAATAGCATTCATTTGGGACTTAAGTCAAATTCATTAGGGAACAAGATCAAAGGCCTCCCACCCAAATGCTTGAGACTGGACTTTCATATCATCTAGTTATATAGCTTTGGTAACAAGGACAAAAGGACCTCAAGTCGGATCAGTTCTACAGCAAAGTTTACACTACAAGAAAGGCGCCCATTAGAGACCGAAGTATAGAGACCAAAACTTAAAAACGGTCCCCAACTAAATTTGGAGATCGATTCTACCGACGGGTCTGACCCGTATTAACTTGAGACTAATTTCAAAGACCGAAATGTAGACTAGACTCTAACTGAGACCGGCTTTGGAGACCACAGTTTTCGAACTTAAATGGAGACTATTATTACAGACCCAAGGTAACCCGCGGTTTCACTTAGGGACCAAAAAAAGCCTGGTTTCTATATTCGGCCTCCAAATATGAGTTATATTTTAATTAGGTCTCACCCAGCTAACAGACCTCAGTCTCCAATCCTCATCTCTCCACTTCTCAACCTCCAGTTCTCCACACTCTCCAAAATCACGCCCTCCTGCCGGTAGATCGTTGACGCTAGCGAGAATCAAAGCAACCTAGCACTAAGTAAGTGACTCCCGCCATCTCAATTTACTGTCATCGCTTCTCTATCGTCACTCACACCCTCATTGTTGTGGTCTTTCACGGTGTGTAGCAAATTAGGGTTTGTGATTTCCGGTGAGTTGGTGGTTTCCGGTGATATGCTTGCGATTCCACGATTGTCATGCAAGTATTCTCATTCGTTGCAATTAGATGACTTCATCTTTGATTCAACTTATGTTATTTTCCTTAATCTTGAATGCAATTTAGCCACACCTCTTATAAATGCAACATGTTACTGAATCCTGGCTTTTGTTACTTGGACTTGTCCTCCACAGGCTTTTGTTCCTTGTTCTTTTCGCAACTCCTATTCCCCTTGCTAGGGTCTGCTCACTCTTGTGTTACCGATCTCTTAGTAGGATTATGTGTTACCTTAGGTTCTGGCCTCTTCTATCTTCGGTGGTTTCTTTTAGGGTCATTACTTATTTGAGCCATGCTTGTGTCAACTTAAAGTCATTTGATGTTAGGTTCAATAAAGTTCTTTTGCGACGCAAAACAACATTGAAGAAGATTTTGAATCATCTATGGTTTATGAAGTAGGCTCAATCAAAGTTACAAGTCCAAATTGGTTATATTTACTTCAAATGTTAGGTTGAATATTTAGGTCATCCTACTTGGCTTTTAGATCAAAGGTCAGAACCTAAGTTAAGCACACTTGAACCACTTGTTGGTCAAATCCAATCTTAAATTGTTTATTATTTGCTGAGCATACATGGCATACTCGTCACAAAAGAAATTAATTATACTTAGTACAACTTCAAAAATTTAAGCATTGTGCGTACTTTTTGGGGGTAGGGCTCGAAACCAAAAGAGCTTATAAGAAAAGAGAGCACTGAAGGGAATCGTATAACATATTTTGAGCATTATTAAAAGGCTGTGGAGATAACTTTGCTTATGTTAGGAGGGCAGTTATCTGACAAGTCGAGCCCTTCCTTGGCTGGATCTCACACGTGCGACTCCTTCTATCTAATAACCTTTGTATGACGATTAGTTAATCAAATGTTCGGATAAACTAGGAAGTTATCTTACCATTTAATGGACAAAAGCCATCTCCTTTTGGATGTAGCACAAAGTAGTAGTTTGGATAGTTTTTTCTTATATTGTACCATTTGGCCCTCTAAATTCAGTCATGATTGGATCCAGATCTTTATGTGAGAAGAGTTTGATGAAAGGTTATTAGGCACAATGTCTAACTCCCCTCTCCTTAAGCTATCAAACCTAGATATATAGATCTAATGTACCAGTTTACAAGACTATATATTTGTTTTAAAATTTCATTTGGATCTAAAACCTCCTATTATGACATTTTCAAGTTGGCTTAACGTGATAAGTAGAAGAAGACTGATTTAACATTACTCTGGTTGGCTGGTTGGCTTTTAATATGTTCATGAGGTCTTTAGCTTTAGCCTTCATATCAGCAAACTCACGTTATTTGCCCAATTTGGAAAATATAAAGTATGGAAATACATTTTTCAAAACATTTTATGTAAGAAATGACTCTTGGATCTTGTGAATTGACTATTCTGCCACTAGCAAGGGTAATAGGTGTTATTGTTAGGCTGCTGTGCACTTGTCATATGAGATGCAATAAATCATTTTTGCATATATACAACATGTTCATTCAGGGTCCGTTTATTTGACATATTGGGAGAGACTCTTTATACTCTTTTTGATAAAACACTACAAGAAAGCGGCCCATTAGAGATCGAAACTTAAAACAAGGCAATTATTCTTACAGTAATTTGTCTTTTTCTGTTCTTTATGTAACTTATCCTGTAAGCACTACATTGGATATATGCAAATGCATTCATTATGTGGTGCCAAATAGTATTAACAGGATTAGTTAGTAATATGTACAGTTCCTCACGAGACAATAGATCCAAGCCGGGAGTGGATGTATGATAGAATAGAGGGGAAGTATCTAAGCAAGGTCTTCATTGAGAAAGTGGATGAGTTTATTAAGTTTGCTTGTGCGCAAGAGCAGTTTTAGAGGTACCATAAGCTGAAGTGCCCTTGCATTAAGTGCCGCAACGTACTATACCTTGATATAGGCATGATCAAGTTACTTTTGTACCAGTGAGGGTGTCGTGCCAACTATTATAGGTGGGTGCATCATGGTGAAACATTCCTCGAAGAGGATAGAGCTGCAACTTCCTCATCTACTACACAAGTAATACCCAACCCTATGAGGGATATGATGATGGATGCCTACGCACCTATGACATCCCTGTTACTACAAGAGCTGCCACACCACAAGGAGCACGAACCACTCCCGAAGGTGAAAAGATTCCTTGAACTCCTCAGGGGAGTAGAGGGACCATTATATGAAGGATGTGAAATATCACTGTTGAAAGCTGTTGCACAGCTTATAAATCTAAAATGTGAATATAATCTGCCTCATCAAGTGGTTGATGGTATTGCATCCATTATGAAGGAGATATGCCCAAATAACAACAACATGGCGGGCAATTACTATGAGGTTAGGAAGTTGCTTACGGGTCTTGAACTTCCACATCATAAAATTGATGTTTGCCCCAATGGTTGCATGTTGGTTTCGAAGGAGGCAAATGGCCTTGATAGATGCTCAATATGTTATGAAGGAAGATATTTGAGGACGAGCAAAGAACGAAGGAAAATCTCGAGAAAGCAACTAATACATTTCCCCATTGGGCCTCGATTACAGCGTCTTATGTAACAAAGAAAATTGCCAAGAATATGGAATGGCACCATGAGCACAAGCGCTCTCCTGGGGTCATGGCACATCTATCGGATAGCGAGGCATGGAAACATCTAGATGCTTCTTATCCTTCGTTTGCTGCTGAACCACGTAATGTAGGGCTAGGCTTGTGCACTAATGGCTTCTCACCATTTGGCCATTGTGGTCAAAGATATTTATGTTGGCCAGTCATTGTGATCCTTTACAATTTGCCCCCATGGATGTGTAAGAAAATGCAGTTCATGTTTATTGCTCTCCTCATTCCTGGTCGAAAGAATCCAAAAGGCAATCTGGACATATATACGCAATCTCTTATTGAAGAACTTGTCCAACTTTAGACTAAAGGAATAATGATATATGATGTGTTCTTGAGGAAAAATTTCCTAATGAAGGTTGTCATTCTTTGGACTATGAGTGACTTTCCCGCATATGGCATGCTCTCTGGCTAGATAACGGCTGGAAGATTAGCATGCCCCTATTGTATGGAACACACAAAAGCATTCAGGCTAGGCTATGGGAACAAGCGAATCGCTGTCTGACTGTCATCACCAATTTCTCCTAAAGAATCATAGATTTCGGCATAATAAATCTGCATTTTACAAAACCAGGAAGGATCATTTTGAACCACCTCATATGTTAACTGGAGAGTAGATTTGGAGTGGTGTGTCTTCGCTCCCAAGGGCATCAGATCACAAGGAAAAAGCGGATGGTTACGGACAGTCTCACAATTGGACAAGACGTAGTATATTTTGGAAACTCTCTTATTGAAACAAGCTATTAATTCGGCACAACCTCGACATCATGCACATTGAGAAAAATGTCTACGAGCAAATAATTAATACAGTGATGAATGTAAAGGATAAAACAAAAGATGACCTCAACGTGAGAAAGGACATGCTTACTCATTGCAAGCATAGAAGACTTAATGTCCGCATTGTTGAAGCTAGTGAAGGAAACCGACGAGAAGTTATGCCACAAGCTCCATATGTTTTACGGAAGGACCAAGGAAGCTGGTGCGCGGATGGATACGCAATTTGAAATTCCCATATGGTTATGCCTCGAACTTGAGTAGGTGTATGGACATGAGAAATGCTTCACTTCATGGCTTGAAAATCTATGATTGTCATGTTTTCATATAGCGTTTACTACCTCTGGCTTTCAGAGATCTCTTACCCACAAATGTGTGGAATGTGCTGACTGAGCTTAGCCAGTTCTTTCAAGATTTATACTCCTCTAAGTTGCATGTTGATGATATAGCCATTTGGAGAATAACATTGCAGAAATATTATGCAAGTTGAAAAGAGTGTTCCCCATGCCTTCTTTAATATCATGGAGCATCTACCTGCCCACTTACATCGTGAACTAAAAGTCGGAGGCCCAGTTCAATATGGATGGATTTATGACCACCTAGTCTCTAATTAAGACCAAAGTATACAGCCGGCCTCCACTAGAGACCGAGAATATTGGTCTCCACTGGAGATCGAAATTCATGGCCTGAAATGGAGACCAGCCAGTTTTGGTCTCAATTAGACCAAAGCTACTAGTCTCTAATAGAGATCGGGATTTTTGGTCTCTAATGGAGACCAACAGCGTTCAGACTCCAAGAGAGTCCAGTGAACATTGGCCCCAAAATTTGGCCTCACATGGAGACCGACATATACACTTCGGTCTCCAAGTTTAAATTGCGGTCACGCTTTTAGAGATCAGTGGTTTGCGGTCTCTATTTGGTCTCAAAAATTAAATGGGGACTGAATTTTATATTTTTGAGATCAAATTCTTCAATCTCTAAAGAAGCGCTTTGTTGTAGTGTTACCTTTTGAGAACAATACTTTAGTACTAAAGAATTAAAATATAAATCAGTTATAGGCTTCTAAAAATCTTCCCAGTCTCCTACAGAATTGATTTGCATTTGTTGAAGGGGGAGATGACAAAGAATAATTTGATCGATAATTTTTCTCTATGTGATCATACCTTCAATTGGGTTTTAAAACAAAGAGTGGGAGTAGTAGTCTGATTAAAAAGGAGAATGAAGTGAGATGATAAAAGGGGAGATGTATATTTATAAAAACATGAAGTCGAAACCTAATAATAAAAGGTCAATGACTTGGAATAGGAGTCCGTTTTGGAGATTTCATTATCTCGTAAGGATATAATTTATCCATTAAATTTAGAAAAAATAGTTTGGAAACAAGAGCAGAAGAGACGAAAGTTGGAATAAATCATAAGAAGTATTAAGTCTGAACCAATTGCCTCATTCAAAATTAAGAAAAAAATGAGCTTTGAATTTATGTTGTACTGGGGCTAAATGAAACATGGGGAATATATGTGTGTTGAGGTTAAACACAAAAAGCCTTTATTATGATGGGATTTAATCTGGTCAACGTCATATTTGGACTTGTTGGGTCAAAAATACATGAGTCAATCATTGTGTCAACTAGGCATTACAAGGGCCAATTTTAAGTTAAGGTTGACTGTAATGACATTCCAAGTCAATTGCATCTCACTTGCGCTAATAATAAAAAGGCCAAGCTTAAAAAATACATAAATTCATCTCTCTCGAGTTTCTGAGTTCACAAAATGGACAATTCTTCTTATTTTGTTTCCTTCTCTTCCACAAAAGACCAAATTTTCAAGTTCATGGTACTAAGTCATGTATTATGTGACCTTACCAAACCAAAACCAAGCTCATTGAAAAGTTGATCATTCCCGTCAAATTTTAAGTCCATCAATGGACCAAACCCAAGCCAAATAATTAAATGGGCCATTAACTTTTCCCACTCCAACTTGATTTAGACCTAAAAACAAATTAGGATAAGAACTAGATTGATTAGATCTTGCTAAAAGTATGTAGGAAGCCTATAGATAAATTTTGGGCCTAACTAGAAGTCAAAAAATAAAATAAATGACCGACCCCAAAAAAGGACTTACTTGGCAAAATTTGTTGCGAAATAGCTAAGAAAATTATTATAACTTAACCACCAAAGTCAAAAATCAAATGACAAATAAAGAAAAATTGTGGCCATTGATTCAGCCCAAATAAATAAAGTTCAAAGCCAAAAATCATGGTTATTAACATAGCTCAAATGAATTCAAATCAAAGGTTACTAAGTAATCCAAAACAAAAATACAATTTAAACAACAAGAACTACAGTTTGTTTAACACTATATAAAAATGTCCGTAAGTAGCTCACGACAAAAACTAAGTACAATCTAAATTCCAAATCAAATAAAATTGTCCCCTCTCTAACCTGCATATGAAGTTCAATCCAAAAACAAAAAAAAAACCCTGCATATGAAGCATACGAACGTGTAGTATCATTCCTAAAAGGTGCCTATATGAATATTATCTGATGCAATAAGTTATGTGTGCGGGTGATTCAGGATTAAAATATGATAAATGTTTATCCAAATTAAATAAAGTCTTGTTAATGCAAGATAAAAGAAAGAAAGAAAAGTTAAACAAAATGAGTCGGAATTATAAGGTGGTCTCCCAAAAGGGAGATGTAATTATGGAGGTTTGTTCTCTTGAACAAGGTCATCAGTCGTAATAAAACGATGTATATTTTTTGTACGTTCAAAAGTTGTACTGTACATTTATATTTACCAATTAATTTTTTGCTCAATAAATATGGAGGGGTGGGGTACTTTCCAACATAAAAATCAGTGAGTTCTATCTTGGCAAATTCGTTGAAAATATGGAAGTTTTTGGGCAAACCCAAAAAATCATAGTTGGGTCCGGGGGAGGGCCCTCTTGTTGGAGTAAATGGAGAGAGCAGCGGGCACGAGATCCAATGCTAAAATACACGGAAGGGGGCGCTTTTTGTAGGAAAACATCGAGCATAACATCGGAATCGGTGGAGCTAATTAACGATAGGGGTGGCAGACGATTTTTTGGAGGTTTGATGTTGCTACAGGCACTGAGGGAGAGCGAAGGAAAGGTTGAATTTTTTTTCTTTTTGTTAAAATGCCGAACTTCCTTCTTTGGTTGATGGATGAGATATAACTAGAGTTGAAAAAAGTTAATCCGATATGATTATCAATCCGAATCCGACACAAAGTTAAGTAGATTTGGGTATAAATTTTCGACTCGTTTAATTAAATGGATTGACACGTTCAACCCATTTAATTAAATAGGTTAGGTTCAGGTCGAGATTCTCGACACGAAAAACTACCTATTTAACCCGTTTAATTAAATAGGTTAAATCAGTCAACTCATTTTTTCATTTTTTATCTATTCATTTACTTTTTATTAGATGATTAAGAGTATAAAAATTTTTAAAAATTATGAATTATGACGAATCTGGGGAATTTCAAAGAGTAATTATTTAATATGATATGTAAATTTAATTTTTAACACTGTAATTACGTATTAGTTGAAGATATTAAATGCGTAAATAGTCAATTACGTGACTGAACTTGACCTGTTTATCTTAAACGGGTTAAGCGGGTCAACCCGTTTAAAAATTAAATGGATACAGGTCAAGATTTTTCAACCTGTTTAATAAACTGGTTAGGCTCAGGTTGAGGAATTCTCAACCCGTTTAAGTTCGACACGAACACAAATTCAACCCGACACGACTTATTACCCAACTCTAGGTATAACTAAATAAGTCTTAAAGTAATTATTTTCCTATGCGCCATCAATACTTTATTTGATTTTAAAATATAAATTTTACTAAATCAAAAATAAAAAAATTGAACAGTTAATATGTATGTGATACGTGTATTGCTTAAATTTTCCTGATTATGGTGGTTGTCTTATAGCGACAATTATACCTGAAAAAAAATTTATCCCACAACCTGAATCCGCCCAAAAAAGTTAGGATTTTGGACAAGATTTTGTGACCCGAATTCGTTTGGGTCAAGCTCGTTAGAGTTAGGGTCGACCCGCTTGGGCTAGGCTAAGTTTTTAACATATGTGTTTTCATGTAAAAAATGTATTTACTCAATACATATGCTGATTTTTTTTCTTTTAATGTGCATATGTAACTGTTAAAATCTAACTTAGAAGGAGAAAAATTCATATATTTCCACCTTCTGTTAAATTTTTCATACACTTCTTCCATATTCATTAGTGTATTCCACTACTAGAAGATCTTTGTTATGATGCATTATCGCTAATATTTTTTTTTTGCACTTTTTCTATGACCAATTACCTTTTTATCATCGAATAAAGCACTGTGTCATTGTGTAAACTAGCATACTTTAGTGATAAAGGGGTTCATGTGGTTGAACATCTCTTTTCGAAGAATGTTATCAACATCAACAAATACATTTCATAGAAATTTTGGTTATATGTACATGCAATTTTTTTAAATTTTTTTCTTTATTTTCTTATTGAGGAAATATGATCTAAAAAGTCAATAAGCCTTAGGTTTAGAAGATTGGCACTATAAAAGAGCTTTAAAATTAAAATTTGAAGTTTCGGAGCACTAGTTTTTATTTTTAAAAAAATATTGAATTAATTCTTACATTATTTATAGGAGAAAAAAATCAATTAAAAAAGGCTTCTAAACCGTTGGGTCTAATCCCAACTCAAGACCTTAGTATTGGGGTCCAATACTTTTGAAGTCAAACCCAAAATAGATGGACCTGCATTTAATCCACTCGCCCGAAGTGACAGGCATAGCAATAACCTCTATAAGTGCATCTGCAGGGTTTATGGTCTTATCCATCAAAGCAAACGTCCCCATGTCACTTTTGCTAAGCTTGATGTTGTATCCTAGATGACTTATCTCTTTAAAGTCCTCCGTATTGTGTGATTTGCTCTCGATCAAGTTTCCTAATGTATTCATGTAAATGTGATGGTGGCTGAGATGACGACCAAGAGAAATCATTCTTCCCAAAGCCCAAAATTGTTCATGATCCACTTAAGGAAAAATATGGTCATCATAAGGGCAGCAACCCATTCAGGAACATGGTTGATTCATCAGAAAGAAAAGAAAGATATATATATATATATATATATATATATATATATATATATATATATATATATTGTGTATATATATACATATATATATATATATTACATGTGTACATATATATATATATATATATATACACACACACACACACATATATATATATATATAATATGTGTGTGTGTGCGTGTGTGTGTGTGTGTGTATATACACACACACACACACACACACACATATATATATATATATATCTGTGTGTGTGTGTGTGTGTGTGTGTGTGTGTGTGTGTGAATTTCATGGCATTTTAGGCTTCCTCATCAGTCATCAGGAGTACATCTTTAAATTCTAGGGCTATTCCAAATGCTTGATGTTCTTTTAAAATTGCACAACTATGTTGTTGGATTTTATAGAAGCTTGGTGGGATTATGGTGGAAATGATTTAATTTGATAAAAGATGTTTGATGGTTGAAAGCTTTACAGAATGAGAGACTAGTTGGGAGAATAAGAAGTGTTGTATTGCATTGCTCCAACTGATCCTACAATGTGGTATTTATAGAGGGAGATTTGGCCTTACCCTCCAAAATTATCTAAGATATTTCTAATTTTAATTTAATTCTCCTTTTAAGTTTTTATCTAGATTTTTCTTATAGATTCTAGTACCTAGGTAGATATTCTAGTGTACTATTCTAGATATTTCTACAATAAATAATCTAGATAGTTATCAAGACTTTTCTAGATTATTTGACACTAAGATTTTTTAGATTATTTTATCACTCCCCCTAATCTGAAAAATCTTGAACTCCAAGTTGTTGCCTAAACTGGATGAATTTCTCCGTTGATATGACCTTGGTGAAGATGTCTGCTAGCTGCTCCCCCGTCTTGCAAAATTGTAACTTGATCTCACCCTTTTCGACTAATTCTCTAATGAAGTGGTGCCGCATTTCTATATGTTTGGTCCGACTATGAAAAACTGGATTCTTTGTCATGGCAATAGCTGACATGTTGTCACAGAATATTGTTATAGGTTCTTTGATGTTGACTTGTAGATCTCTCAAAATATTTCTAAGCCACACTGCTTCACATGCTGCACTTGTTGCTACGTATTCTGCTTCTGCTGATGATAGTGCAACTGTAGCTTGCTTCCTTGAAAACCATGAGACGATCTTGGATCCTAGTTGAAATACGTAACCACTTGTACTCTTCCTGTCATCTATGCATCCTACCCAATCGCTGTCTGTGTATCCTGTGAGGCTACAATCTTCATCGATCTTACAGAGAACCCCGAAATTCTTCATCCCTTTGACGTAGCGAAATATTCTTTTTACTGGTACAAAATGTGCGTTGCTAGGTTCACTCATGAGCCTGGAGACAATGCTGATAGCATGAACAATATCTAGCCTTGTGTGTGAGGTAGATAAGTGACCCCACAAGACTTCAATAAAGCGATGAATCAACTTTCTCTTGGACACCATTCTTAGATAGTTTCTCATTGATGGCCATAGGTGTGTCCATGGGCTTACAGTCAACCATATTGAATTTCTTTAGCAGGTCATCTGCATACTTCTCTTGAGATAAGAAGATGCGACCTGGGCTTTGCTTTACTTGCATCCCAAGAAAGTATTTCGTTAGGCCTAGGTCTGTCATTTCATACTCTGACATCATTGCTTTCTTGAACTCATTGAACATCTTCATATTGGGGCCTATGTAGATGAGATCATCTACATAAAGGCACAAAATAAGGAAATCATATGGCCTATGGGTTTTGACATAGAGAGATGGCTCACTTAGGCTTTTTATAAAGCCATTTTGTAAGAGATAACCATCTATCTTACTGTTTCATGTTCGGGGAGCTTGCTTAAGGCCATATAGAGCCTTGTGTAGACGATAAACTTTGTCTTCCTGTTCTTTGATGATGTATCCCTGAGGTTGCTCCACATAGACTTCTTCTTCAAGCTCCCCATTAAGAAATGCTGATTTGAGATTGAGCTGATAGACTGGCAGGTTTAGCTGTGCTGCGATGGAAAGAACCGTTCTAATGGTCTCCATGCATACAACTGGAGCAAATGTCTCATTGAAGTCGATCCCTGGTTGTTGTGAGTAGCCCTTAGCAACAAGTCAGGCCTTGTACTTTTGAATTGAACCATCTTCGTTATACTTCATCTTATAGACCCACTTGAGGCCTATGATATCTTTATCTTCAGGCTTATCCGTAAGCTCCCACGTATCATTTTTCTCGATCATCTTGATTTCCTGGTCCATGGCTTCGATCCACTTCTCGTCTTGAGCTGCTTCTTGAAAACTTTGTGGTTCACTTGCGAAAAAAGCGGTGATGGTATGGCCACATTGGTAGTCTTGGAGGTAGGTTGGAGGATGTCGGTCTCTTTGTGGGCGATGTGCTGGTTGAGGAAGGTTTGGAATTGGAGTTGTTGTGGGTGTATTTTTGGGAGATTGTGGGCTTAATGAAGGAGGTGAATTTGGCTCGGGTGTTTGAGTGTGGCCTCCTTCTTGAGATGAGGTTGGGAAAAGGTTTCGTGATGTTCGATGTTGTGTAGAGCTGTCTTGCCAACTCCACTATGCATCCTTATCAAACATGACATCCCTTGAGATGATGAGTTTCTTTGATTCGGGCTTATAAAGGCGATAGCCTTTTGAGTCATTACTGTATCCAATGAAGATGCATTTTTCTCCCAATTTCTCCCGATTTTCTTTTTGGATGTGGGCATAGGCAACCCCAGAACACGCGAAAGCGGGATCCACACTGGGAGTTGTTATTGTTGTTGTATGTGGGCATAGGCAATATAGCCAAAGATTCTAAAGTGCTCCACTTTGGGCTTCGTTTTGAACCACCCTCATAGGGCGTTTGATTTGGCACTGCTTTTATGGGGGATCGGTTAAAAATATACACTGCTGTATTTACATCTTCGACCCAAAAATATTTTGGTAAATTTTTACTTTGTAACATGCTTCGAGCCATTTCCACAATTGTTCTATTTTTCCTTTCGGCAACACCATTTTGTTGAGGTGTTCGCCTTATTGTCAATTCTCTTTTGATGCCATGCTTCTTACAGAAGCTCATAAATTCCTCATCTATAAATTCTCCCCCACGACCTGTTCTTAATATTTTCATATTATGCCCACATTGTTTTTCAACAAGAGCTTTGAATTCTCAAAAATATGTAAATGCTTCTAATTTTTGCTCCAAGAAATATACCCAAATCATTCAGGTATAGTCATCAACAAATAGTAAGAAATATCTTTTTTCACTAACTGTGGGATTTCTAGATGGGCCCCAAATATCAGCATGCATCAATTGAAGTGGGGCTTTGGTCCTCCACAAGGCCTTTGGAAATGGTAATCTATGCATTTTGCCAAATATACAACCCTCACATATATTTTTGTTATCAATAATAGAGGGTAACCCAATTACCATTTCCTTTTGTTTTAATACTTTAAGACTTTTACAATTTAAGTGTCAAAATCATAAATGCCACAATTTAGTGCTCTCTAGTGTAGTAGTGAGAGCAACTTTGTGCTCCAGTGGCATCATCAAGGGAAATATCCTGTTAGGAGCCATAGTTACAAATGCAATTAATTGGCCCTTTTTCTTATCATGTATGAGGCATCTATTTTCATCAAATTTCACCATATAGCCTCTTTGGAGCAATTGGCCTACACTTAATAGATTTTGAGCTAGGCCAGGGACATATAAGACATCTTGTATAAATTTAGTAGAGCCATTTTTAGCTCTTACTGCAATTGTTCCTTTGCCTATAACGTCTTGGTGACTACCATCACCAATAGTAATATGAGATTTTATATTTTCATCAAGGCTGGTAAAAGAGTTTTTATTGCCAGTCATGTGATTTGAACAACCATTGTCTAAGTACCAAACGTTAGATAACTCTTGTCGTGTGCTTAAACAAGAATAAAATACATTTTCGGCAGAGTCACGTTTTTCAGAAAACTTAGCTTCATTATTATTTTCCTGGTTTCTGCAATCTTTAAAATGATGAGTATGCCATGTACATTTTTTGCATTTAAACCGGCAATCTTTAGTATTATGATCATTCTTTTTGCATAATCTGCAATATGAGCCAGTTTTATCATTTTCACATCCGCCTTGATTTTCTCTCTCTCTACCACGGTAATTTGATATCCCCCTTTCTGAGGGAAATTTCGACCATGGCCATTTTTATTTTCTCCATTGTAGGAGAATTTTAATTTAGCCTGAAGAGCTTGTTCTAGTGGCTGCTCAAAATGTCTACGCATTCGGTCCTCGTGAGCTTGTAGAGAACCCATTAATTGATTTAAAGTTAGCGTAGATAAATCTTTAGATTCTTCAATTGCAGCCACTATATGATCATATTTAGGAGGAAGGCTTCTTAAAACTTTTTGTACAATTTTTACATCTTTAATTGTGTCCCCATATGTTCTAATTTGATTTACTATATTAGCGATACAATTGAAGAATGTTTCAATACTTTCACCTTCTTTCATAAGTAAAGTTTCAAATTCTTTCCACAAGTTTTGAAGTTTAAAGGCTATTATCTTTTTTGAGCCTTTATAAGCTTGCTCCAATATCTCCAAAACCTCCTTAGCCGTCTCTACAGCCATGATCAGGGAAAATATAGATGGAGTGACTCCCCGTTGAATTAATGAGAGGGCATTACAATCCCTCCTTTGATTTTCTTCATGTTGCTTTTGCTTATCTTCATCCCAAGATTTTTTTTCCTTTAGAATCTTGGGGTGGGATTTCATATCCCTTTGCTATCATATCCCATAGCCCTTGACCCTTTAGAAGAGTTCTCACTTGGACACTCCATATTTGATAATTTTCACCACCAAATATGGGCACCCAATTATTTGAGACATAGTTAAAGGATGTATTTGGGTTAGTAGAGGCCATAGTATTTTTATGGAGTTGAAAGTTTGAAGATTGAGGATTTAGGAGTTGAGATATGAGTTATATGGGGTTGAATTATTTGGATGTGAAGGAAAGAAATGACTTAGATTAAAAGTTGGCTCTGATACCACTGTTGGATTTTATAGAAGTTTGGTGGGATTATGGTGGAAATGATTTAATTTGATGAAAGATGCTTGATGGTTAAAAGCTTTATAGGAGGAGAGACTAGTTGGGAGAATAAGAAGTGTTGTATTGCATTGCTCCAAGTGATCCTACAATGTGGTATTTATAGAGGAAGATTTGGCCTTACCTTTCAAAATTATCTAAGACATTTCTAATTTTAATTTAATTCTCTTTTTAAGTTTTTATCTAGATTTTTCTTATAAATTCTAGTACTATGTAGATATTCTAGTGTACTATTCTAGATATTTCTACAATAAATAATCTAAATAATTATCAAGACTTTTCTAAATTATTTGACACTAAAATTTTTTAAATTATTTTATCATACGTGTTCTGTTTTCTAACTTTCTAATATGTTCTCAAACGTACTCTTATTTTTTAAAATTTTTTTTGTGGATTGGACTCTCGTACTTGCCAAAGATAAGGCCAAGTGTGCCTGAATTGTCATAAAATGCACTTCGATGGGATATATGATAGGTTGTGTCATAGTTAATCCCACTGCCCGTTACAACATCAGACATGATTCAATGGGGCTTTGTCATAATGCAAGCGGTGTCAGCCTGGATCACTGGTGAGTCAGACACCAAAAACAAATCGGAGGAATTTATTATAATGAATAGGACTTCTTAAAGACTATCCCATTCAGCCGCCACAGATCATGATCCATATGGAAAAACAATGGATAAATACATAAACAATTACAGAAGCATTTTCAAATCCAAGCAGAATGATGAGAGTCAACAAGAATGCAGAAGAGAAAAAAATCGTCAACGTGGCACCAAAATCAAATCTTCCTTGTCAGATAAAGCTGTTTATTTACAAGAAGGATTGCGCCACCCTGTCATTCCAACCTTTTGACCAATCCACCCCTCATTTCTTGGCATGAGCCCTGACACTACCAGAATATAAATTTCCAGGAACTCCACTTCAGTCAATAGTCATATTATGAGACCCATGGATACAAAACATGGTCTCTCTGTATCGAATCAGCTACATCATAAAAAGCATTGAAGTCCCGCGAACTGCATTTTTACCCTCACAACAACCGTGATATGCACAATGATTGTTGAGTTAGAGCAATTTTTGTTGGTACGACTGAAATTGCATCTCAAAACCTTGAATCTTAGCTATTAGCTATTAAATTCACAGCAAGTAAATAACTCAATACAGTGACCAATTTTTATATGTTGGAGTATAAAAATAAGTGTTATTCCACATTGAGAAAAATAAAAGAATATAAAATTGTAGGTGTTATCTTATATTGATAAAATTAAATGATTTGAGTATGTATATAAGCTCGTGAATTACTCTATTTATTGTTCATTATTTTTAGATTGAAAACCCATTTAAACTTATATAAATTGCTAGACCTGACAAAAATTTACCTGACCTGAACCCGCCTGCCCGCTTCACCCGAACATTATATCCTTAGTTTTTTATTTTTCTCTAATTTATCCCTCTTAACAATAATGATTAGTTATTTTTATCGAATAGTTTAAAAAGACGTTATATAACTACTGCATCTATTTGAAATTAAACAATAACAACCTTATCTTTTCTTCTGAATTGCCTGAAAATAATATCGCATATAACTTTTAAATGAAAAGAATATTAAAAATGAGTATAAAATTGCATGAAATAACTATATAATCTTTTAAAAAAGTTAATTTAAAAGAAGACAAATATTAAAGATATGCAAGTCATACCATTATATACTTAATTAAACAAATATATATAATTATTTTTTAAAGTAATTAATTTGTTATAATTTAAATTTTTGATCGATGTTATACTACAAGATAATATCTTGTACTTCTTTTATTTAGTTTTATTTGGTTTTTATTCTAACCAGTCTTGAATTATGATGCTAGTGGTAGGAAAACGACTAACTGTATTCGTATTGGGGTCGGCTCATTAATAAAGTTTTACTTGATTTGACATTGATGGATTAGTTAATAAAAATATTAAATTATTAAATAGGTTATTAGTGGTCAAACTGCTATAACCCATTAAAATACTCTAGACGAGCCTTCCTATAAGTGGCCGACCTGTTATTGACCTTCTTTCAATGTACGGATCGATCTACCCAAAATCAAGTGGGATTTGATTCTTTACTCGTTCATACAAGATGTTCATATATTATAATTAAAAGTTTGAATATTTATAATATTATTTTGAGAAATTACAATTATTATATGTTTTCATTAAACACTGACAATTTTGAGTAATAAATATGTATCAATTTTTGATTTTCAAAAAAAAAAAAACTCACAGAAAAGGCGCTCTAAACTCGTTGGGTTGATCCGCAACCCATAAAATCGAAGTACACTAGCTCGTATTTTGCCTAAACCCGAAATACACCTGAACCCGAATACACCCGATCTATTAACCCGTCCGTCCGAACTGATAGATCTATATAGGACTCTTTATTTAAGACCCAATTAATATAGAAAATTTAACATTATAAGGCAATCTTATTCAATGGTGTTGAAAAATGATACACATATGAATCAGAAAGATACATTGCCACGTCAAAAGCATCAATTATCACGAATAAATTACTCATCCACATGACCTAACTAACAAGGTATGTTTGCTAATTAAATTGTGTTTTAACAGCCCGCAAAATATCCCACAAAAAGAAAAGCAAAATGAACACCCCTCCCCGAGGGGTTTCTGAATCTTTTTCTCATCTCCAACGTACACAACAGAACTAAACATGATACCTCGTCGAACAAGAAATATTGTATAGTGATGCACTCGAATAGACTATTATTCTCGCTGTCTCCAATCTACATAAGATGACTCATGCTGAGTCATCTTTCTGCTGCATGTAAAGGGTATAAACTCACCAGCCCTTACGCTTATCCATCCATGACTCACCGTATTCCTCGTTATCTTTCTATATGTATATATATATATATATATATATATCCAACATATGTACTTTCCCATCACCAATGTCTTTCCCAAGTCTATCAATCTTGAAGTAGCTCTAGCCAACATGGAATATAACAACATCCAAGAGAAGCAAAGATCATGGATGTTTCAAAGGCGTTCAAATCGAGGAGTATGAAGTATATGTTTTGGAGATCATCTACTGAGAAATGGCTTGCCAAGAATCACATACAATATTCAAACAGAAAAGACAACACAGCCCATGAAATTGTTATCCGGACCTTCAGATGTTTCCTGCACTTGGAGGCAGCATAAAGTAGGATCTGTATTCAACACCACGACCAAGTTTGGTATGTCATCCAATCTCGTCTTCAATTTTATATAATACCCCGGCAGCCTTAGTTCTTCAAGAATTTTACATATGATGACTTAGCATTTTTCCTCTTATATTAAAAATAATTGAACAGTGAGAGGAAGGCTGAGGTTAGGAGCAAAACTCGTGCAAGCAGGCGGGATTGATAAACTGTTCAGGCAGATCTTGAGTGTCAGAGAAGGAGAACGACTTCTCAAGGCTTTTCAGTGCACTCTGTCCACCACGGCTGGTCCCATAACTGGTCGCCTCTTCATCTCCACAGAGAAGATCGCATTCTGCAGTGACAGGGCCATTGCAAAATTCTCCTTCCGCTACTGGGGAAACTCAGAGATTCCACTACAAGGTAACCATGTCGATAACATCCTGGCTTACAATCTTGAGATTATAGATGTTAAGTTCAACGTTTTAATTTACAAGTGTTTGTGTTGATATATATGTGTAGGTCGCTATCCCACTAAGCAAGATCAAGAGAGCAAACGAAATGGAGAATGTGAAAAGGCCTTCACAGAAGTACTTACAGGTGGTCACCAAAGATGGCTTTGAGTTCTGGTTCATGGGATTCATTAACTACCGAAAGACTCTCAATTGCATGCAACAGGCAGCGGCTTCCAAGCTTGGCTGACTTATGTTCAAGAGAAATTAATGCCAAGGGAAATATTTTGTGTTCATTTCCACTTAATTGAGTAGGCTTTGTATAAATCGATATATATAACACCAAGTCATGCCAACTCTCAAAGGTGTTTCACAAGTTCATTAATTAGAGATCAAGCACCAAACCTTTTTAATCGCTTTTTTGTACGAAGTCAAGTAATCTGATTATTCATTCAATGATACACCCTAGAATTATCGAATTCTATAGTCATTCTTGTCAGCTTCTGCAATATCTGGCAATAGAATTTGATGATTGCGAGCACGTTACAGAACTGGAAAGCTCCTGATTTCTTGCTCAGATTGTTTTCCATTTCGCAAGGATTGGGGAGTTCTCTCTGATTTGCCAAGGACCCAGAGGTGATTTTCACCCTAAAACATGGAAGTCCTGGATTTAATCTATGCCATCTTTAGCATGACTCATTGCTTTGCTACATGGATTTCATTCGAAACCAGAAACATGTATATAATTATAAGGGTGGGACCCTAGGGAGCTCAGTGGCGCATTAGACTTGGCTCATTAGGATTTTTCTCATGACACTAAACATCGTCCGCATGTATTACTAGTGTGTCAGCTGTCCGAAAATAAACCGCATGAGTTTACTATTGTTGGAAAATAAGCACGTACTTTAGCACAGAAGCAGAGGATCTCGTTACTCAGTGATTGTTCACAAATTGTTTAACCAGGATTGAGGGTGGGTACTAGAGTCACCATAGTTGTCATGCCCTAAACCCAAACCCGATCGATGATGAGGTTAATGTGAGAGGAGGGAAGAGAGAATTAGGGATCATGTTTTAGGATTCTGTCACACAACCAGAATCAAGCTCTAAACCCCTTAAATAGTAGTGCGCAACTGAAACTGTCAAGAGGGATTTAATGGTGATTAATACATAATTAACTATTTGTAACTTCCCAATTAATGACATAATAATATGACAGTTACACTCGGTTAACATCTCTCCCTCGGTCACATAAATCATAAGTTACATTTTTCTCTCCCAACTAATCTCTTCACGGCTCATACTAGGAATGGGACATGCGACCAGAAAATAACCAATGGTGTTATATTAAGTCACCATCTAGTTAACATAACACTTTCACAAAATACGAGACCCCAAATCATCCTGAACATCACTAGTGGCATACATAGCTCCTTTATGACATATGATATATCATATAATTATATACTCAATATAATCGCACAGGCTGATATAGTTATTATGGATAGATTTTTCCTTAAATACTCATGAAATTTCATCTTAGCTTAACTATTTTCCTAACATGTTCTTGCTGAACCGTATATATTATAACCCTTAAGTAATACATTAAGGTAGTATTATCAAGCTTCGACTTCATATCGCAGCTTTAAGTGGAAGGGTCATCATCCATAGGGTCGCACAATGACAAAATATCGAAAAGTCAATTGTTACTCCATATATGGGTCAACTTGCAAGCACACACAGTATAAAATGTGTCTCATGACATAGCTCCCACTCAGTTGGATGCATCACTTTAGATGCCATGTGAATCATCAATCTAGATTTTCACTCAAAAATCTAACCTAAGCCACTAAATCAACATACTGAATGTTAATTTTTATGCTCAAGATTCGGCTTTTTTAAGTCTTCAATAAGAAATCCAATTTCATATTCGAACCTCAGACTTATTAAGGTGGCTACATTTATTTTACTCATATACTTTCAATGTGAGTAATCAATATTGCACACCTAGTGCCAATATGGTTCATTCTCATCCTACCCACTACTTAAACATCATGGCGATTGCTTGTGTGACTAGGCCAATCAAAAGCCTATAGCATTTCAATATGCCTAACACGCAAGAATAAATCATGAGCATTTTGCTCATTTACATAAGAAATATATCCGTCACATAGCAAGGCACATCCAAGCACTAATTTTATGAATCCCTAGACTCAATAAATGAGCTTTGAATGCATCACTAGGAATAGGTTTAGTCAAGGGAATATAATCACATTGCCAGTGTATATATATACTTAATGGAAACGCTTTTTGTCTCCATGGTAACAAGATATGCAACTTACCTCCATAGCTAATATTATTTTGCAGTTTTGCTTTTTACTGCACCATAACATGGGTCTCCCACCAAGGATTAAGGCATGTCCTGAGTTGACCTAGACTAATTTGGGTCACCAACCTAATTGACATTTGAGTATCCTCTCCACTTGAAGTATCTGCTTGATAGCATAAGACTAGGTCAGCTATATCACGGAGGTAGCACTTGACTCTCTTGACAGCTTGCCAATTAGCAAGTCTTGGGTTACTTTGACAGCGACTTATCAAACCAACCACAAAGAAAATGTCAAGCCGTGTACATAACATGGCTTACATTTACCTTTCTATGACACCAGCGTAAGCGACATTTTCTATTTCAGCATTCGTTTTAGAACATTGGTCAAGACTCAAAGTTAGACCCTTCTCAACTGGAATATCTATAGGTTTGGAATTATACAACCAAAATCATTCCAAGACGTTTTTGATATATGTTTCTTAGGATAATTTGAGATTATTTTCACTCCTAGGACATACATAGTTTCACCAATATCCTTCATCTCAAAGATATAGGATAACCACTTTTTGGTAGCTTCCATTAACTCCATGCTATTCCTAGCCAGCAGTATGTCATTAATATACAAGGTAAAAAGCAAAATCCTCCTGTTGATCCTTTGACATAAATACAATGGTCTTCTAAAACCATAGATAAGCCAAACTAAGTTATGGCTTCATGGAATCTATAGTATCAAGATTTGGAAGATTACTTAGAACCATATATGAACATTCTAAGATAACACACCTTGTCCTCTTGTCCATTTGATACAAAACCAATGGGTTGGTCTATACTAATAGGTTTCTAAAGATTACCCCTCAGGAAAGTAATCTTTACATCCATTTAAAACAACTCTAAGTCCAGATGGGCTATCAGGGCTAGGAGTAGGTGAATAGAGACAAATCGGATCATAGGAGAAAAAGTCTATTTGTAGTCTATACCCTTAATTTGGGTAAACGCTTTCACCACTTGACGAGTCGTGAGCTTTATCAATCAAACCATCTCCCGACGTTTTATATTGAAAACTCACTCGTTTCCAAGAGACTTATGTCAGGGAGGTAGGATCAATGAGTTCTCAAACCTTTTTCTTATCCTCATGGTATTCATCGACTCTTTGTAATTTGGTGAATCAATAACCTCTTGATAAGAGGTAGGATCCTTAACTTCCAAGAAAGTGCATAGGAATATTTCCTCTTCAACTTAGAAATATCGTTGAGAAATTCTTCCATGCCCGCTCCTTCAACTCCTGGAGCCTTCATTATTTGTCAGCCTAGGTGTGAAATCTCTCCCCCTTTCTGTAAGAGGTATAGGACCAGGAATCCCTCCCCCTTTCTCTAAGAGATATGGGACATTGAGGATAAACCTTAGTCTCATGCTGACTCTCCTTAACATTTAGAGATTAAGGACAAATCTCATTCTCCTTAGCAAACAAACTTTCACCATTCTTATCAAATAAGGGCGGTATACCATCCTTGGTGACTTAGTGAGAATCAAATCCTCCCCATCACCGACAGATGGTAGAAGGTTATGTTGTAACTCATATAATTTGAGGTCCTTTTTAAATTTTACCAAAAGCTCGGGAACTCATCATCAAGAAAAACCAACATTGTAGGAATTCATTTCATCAAGGAGATATTCATGATCTCAATAGGTTTGAAGAGTTCTAACATTTCACTATAATTAAGTCTCTACTATTGCTATAAAGTGTCTGAGCACATCAAGTACTTAATAGCGGTCAGATAATAGGTACACATATCTATATCATGAATAATATATAGCTCCATGATGTGGCTTTACATTCATGGGCCCGTAAATGTTTGGAGTGAATGAACTCTAAGGAATGCGATGGCCTTGAAGGCTTACTAAAAGGCTTTATAATTGCTTTGCTAACTAAACGTGACTCATACATGGGCAACTTAACCCTAATGAGGCGGCCTCAAAAGGCCACATTTAGCTAGTTTGATAACATTATCTTGGCCCTCATGGTTAAGTCGAGCACGCCTAAAACAAAGTTGAAAATGAGGTAAACATGGAAGATGTTCTATTTCTCCAAAACATCGAAAACACCTTTCAATGTGGCTGATAAGTGCTTATCATTTCAGGGTCATTTTGCTACATTTTTTAGAGAATTATGTGCTCTAAATTACCATTTTTACTCATACTCTCGTTTTACACTTGGGTATGGTTCTTTTCTGTGTTATGTAGGGATTTGGATCATTTTGATCCAACATCTGATCCTCATTTGATGTATTTTCACCCTTCACGGATGCCCATGAGAAGCTATGCCCATGGAGGAAGAGAAGAGCAGAAAATTTAGTTTCACCCAAGACCACAATCTGCCCGTGGTGTCTGCCGCGGACCGTGGTATGCTGGTAATTATGGCCTCTTCGTTTTCCTTTGCCTGTCTAGCTGAAAATGCTTGTATTTTTCTTTATAAACTCATCCCTCAGCAGCAGAAAAGAGAAGATGCATATCATAGATAGTCATTTTCCTTCCCAAAATTTTACTTTTTTGTAGTTAGGATTTTAGTTTGATTTTTGTGCAAGTGATAAATCTTAAGTGAGAAGTTCGATTTTGTTGGTAGTTTGAAGACTTTGTTTAAGGCTATCATTGTCAAGCCTTCCGTCTCCGATTTCACTGAATCATTGGTTAGTTGTTTAATTGTTAATCATGAGTGAGTAGTTTATCCTATCTAGGGATTTGTTTTTTAATGGAAGTGTAGTTGGATCATGTTATATGCAATATAATTGTGCTTTTGTTTCATGAATGAATTGATTTTATTTTATCAAGTGATTATCATGTTGTAAGTGGATTTTGGCCAAATTTTGCTTGCACCCTTGAAACAATTGAATGAATAATTGAAAGGTGAAATTTGATTGTTAGACTGCTTGATAAGATCTAATATAGCAATGACTCGAAGGAGATATTTGCATGTTGGGAGGATGAGAGAGTAATCAAAAATATTGAATTTAAATTAAGACCAATTAATTTGAAAGAACGACTTTTGCTTAGTTTAGGCAATTTGCTCGATTTTGAAAGGATAGACTAAATTCTAGATAGATTGCAATTTCGCGAAATTATCCAATTAGAGCAAAGCACATGTTAATCATATTGATCCGACGCCTTTCTTAACTAAATAAATTCCTGGGTGTTTCTCTTTGATTGAATTTAAAATCAGTTGATTAGAAGTTGTTAAATCAAAATTCCTCGATTAAATAATTACTTAGCATTTTCTGATGGACAGGACTCAATCGATAATTTTGGTCGCTGAGAACAATATTTTATCTATACTACGACACCGTGCGCTTGCGAAAAGTGGTCAAATTTTTGGCGCTGTTGCCAGGGACCAATTTGTTAACTGTTGAGTTAGTCTTACAAAAGTAACTAAGTATTTTATTTTTTGTCTTTTATTTTTTTATTTTCTTGTTTAATTACGTTGGTAGTGTTGGTCATAGTATTTACAGGAATTTTTCCCGTTTATGCGAAGTCCATTTCTATACGAACCCAATCCCAAGATCGAGAGGACTTCCTACGTAAGGAGGAAGAAGCAAGACATTAAAGAACAGAGATGCGAGGCAAGCGCGAGAGGAGGAGATGACCAAAGGAGGACACTTAGGGATTTTGTACCCCTGGAGTCCAAGGAATTACCTCAAGCATCGCTCGCTCTAACGTTGATGCAAATAATTTTGAGCTCAAGCCGACTTTAATTTCTATGGTACAACAATCCCAATTTAGAGGCACCCCTTTGGAAGATCCGAACTCACACCACTCGGTCTTTTTAGAGGTGGGCGACATGTTGAAGTTTAACGGAGTCTCCACCAATGCCATCTGACTGCGATTATTTCCTTTCTCACTAAGGGATAAGGCAAGAGCTTGGCTACATTCTTTGCCTTCGGGATGTATCACCATGTGGGATGAGCTTAGTAGAGCTTTCCTTGCTAAGTTCTTCCCACCGAGGAAAACGGCAAGTTTGAGGAACCAAATTACCAACTTCACACAAAGGGATTATGAGACGCTCTATGAGGCTTGGGACGGTTTAAGGATCTGCTACGTTTATGCCCCCATCATGTCCTTCAACGATGGATGATTATTCAAGCTGTTTATAATGGTGTGACCCAACCTATAAGGTCCACTATTACTGCAGTGGCATGAGGAACTTTGATGAATAAAACTAAAGACGAGGCCTATAATTTGATTGAGGAGAAGGCACTCAACAATTTCTAATGGTCCATCGAACGAGGCCAACCTAGACGGGTTGGAGGTAAGCTTGAAGTTGATCCACTTACTTTGCTTTCTGTTAAAGTTGATGCTATGACTCAAAGGTTGGACTATATAAATGTTAATGTTGTGAATTCTAGTGCCCCTCCCCTATGTGAAATTTGTGGTTCTATTAAACATATAACTTTGAATTATCAAGTTGGGAGTCCTTTTTTCCAATACTCTAGTGAAGTCAATATGTCTAAAACTTCAACTCAAGATCGGCCAATGATCCTTTCCCCAGTACTTATAATTCGGGTTAGAGGAATCATTTGAATTTCTCATATAGGTCTAATCTAAACCCTCTGAATATGCCCCCAATAAATGCTAGGCCACCCCCTGGTTTTTAAAGACCTTTTTTCCCTCCAAAAGTACCTCGAAAGTCCAATTTGGAGGCTATAATGGAAAGTATGCTTATAGCACAACAAAGGCAGGATGAGTATATTAAACAATTAGCCTTTAAGGTTGATGTGCTTATAACTCACAACAAGATATTGGAAGCTCAAATTGCCCAACAAGCTAACTTTTCATCTACGCCCCCAAGCAGACTTCCTAGCAAGCCCGAACCTAACCCTAGGGAGCAATGCAATGCTATGATTTTGAGAGGAGGGAGACAAATGGAGGGACCTAAGGGGGTTACCAATGATGAGTTGTTGCATGATAAGAATAAGCATGTTGAGAATGTTGAGAAAGAAGTGTCTACACCCTCTAAGGAGGTGATTGATGATGGTACATAAGTCTGATGAGGTTTCTAAGGACCCTAAGATGACCTCCCCAAAACCTTACACCCCACCTTTACCGTTTCCTTAAAGAATGGCTAAGCAAGACTTGATTTGCAATTTGGGAAGTTTTTAGAAGTCCTTAAGAAACTCTACATAAACATCCCCTTCACTGATGCTTTGCCCCAAATGCCTTCATATGATAAATTTTTGAAAGAAATTCTGTCTAACAAAAGAAAACTAGAAGAACATGAGACTGTACCTTTGACTGAAGAATATAATGCAGTGATCCAAAACAAGCTTCCTGCTAAGCTGAAGGATCCCGGTAGCTTTTCAATTCCCTGCCTGATAAGGAATGTGTCTGTAAACCGTGCTTTGGTGATTTAGGGTCAAGTGTGAACTTGATACCCGTTTCTATGTGTGAAAAATTAGAACTAGGAGAGATAACACCGACTACTATCTCCTTACAATTGGTGGACTATTATGTGTAACACCCTGTGGGTGTTTTAGAGGATGTTCCAATAAAAATAGGAGATTTACTTGTGCCGATAGACTTTGTGATTTTAGAAATTGAAGAGGATACGTACACCCCCATCATTCTTGGCCACCGCTAGGTGCCGTAGTGATGTGAAAAACAGTAAGCTATCTTTTGATGTGGGGGATGATCATGTGGAGTTCAACTTGTTAAAAACTGCTAAATTCCCTTCCATTTATGAGTACAATAAGATTGATGTGGTTGATGGTTTGATACGGAAAATCATGCCTAAACTTGATTCTAATGATCCTCTTGAGCACTTGATATTGAATAATAGCACTACTAAGGATGACAATCCCGAAGTAGCCATGTGTGCTCAACTTCTGGAAGCCTCTCCACCAATTCCGCCTTCCCTTGCTAAGCTGGAACCATTAAAAGATTAAAATAAGCCCTCATCTGATGAGGTGAAAACTCCTAAGGTAAAACTAAAACCTCTCCCTTCATCCTTGAGGTATGAATTTCTTAGACCTAACTCTACACATCTTGTGATTTGAATGCATGTTTGAATGCATCTCAAATTGAGTCTTTGCTTAGAGTACTTAGAGAGCATCGTAAAGCCATAGGATACACCCTTGATGACTTAAAAGGAATTCATCCTTCTTTGTGTATTCATCAAATCTTAATGGAATATGACCGTAAGCCCTCAATTGAACACCAAACATGGTTGAACCCTAGCATGCAAGAGGTGGTCAAAAAGAAAATTTTGAACTGCTTAAAGTCGTCATTATCTACCCTATCTCTGATAGTACATAGGTAAGCCCAGTCTATGTTATGCCTAAGAAAGGAGGGATGACTGTTATCAAAAATGAGAATAGTGAGCTAATTCTCATTAGAACTATCATAGGATGGTGTATGTGCATTGATTATCGAAAATTGAATAAGCCACCTGTAAAGATCACTTCTCCCTTCCCTTCATTGACCAAATTCGTAAAAGGTTGGCTAAAAACTCATATTTTTGCTACTTAGATAGATATTCGAGATTCTTTCAAATCCCTATCCATCCTATTGACTAAGAAAATATTACTTTTCCATGTCCTTATGGTACGTATGCTTATAGAAGGATGCCATTGCGGTTATGCAATGCCCCTACTACATTTCAACGTTATATGATAGCTATTTTCTCTAACTTTATTAAGAGCATAATGGAAGTCTTTATGGATGATTTTTCTGTGTATGGTGTAACCTAGGACCATTGCTTGAATAACTTGTCCAAGGTCCTGCAAAGATGTGAAGATGTGAATTTGGTCTTGAATTGGGAGAAGTGCCATTTTATGGTGTAAGAAGGGGTTGTTCTTGGTCATGTTATCTCTAACAAAGCCATTAAAGTTGACAAAGCAAAGGTGGAGGTCATTAAAAAATTGCCACCACCAACTTCTGCAAGGGGTGAGAAGAGTTTTCTTGGACATGTTGGTTTTTACCAGTAGTTCAGAAACGATTTTTCAAATATTGCAAAACTTCTCACCTAGTTGCTTATCAAGGACATGCCTTTTGTGTTTAATGAAGAATGTTTAAGTGGTTTTCACAGGTTAAAGGAGGCAAGCAATGCTAGCCCCAGATTGAGAGCTACGTTTTGAAGTCATGTGTGATGCAAGTGACTGTGCAGTGGGCACCATTCTTGGCCAACGAAAGAACAATAAGCCGTATGCCATATACTGTGCGAGCTGCAATCTTGATGGGGCTCAAGTGAATTATGCCACGACGGAAAAGGAATTCTTGATGGTTGTCTTTGCCTTGGAAAACTTTCTATCTTACTTAATCAATTCCAAGGTCATTGTCTTTACTGATTATGTCACTTTGAAACACTTAATGAAGAAATCTGACTCTAAACCGTAACTCATCTGATGGGTCCTCCTTCTTCAAGAGTTTGATTTGGAGACCAAAGACAACGGCGGGTTGGCAAATGTGGTTACTTATCATCTATCTCGCCTTGGGCTTGAGGCTACTCCTAGTGAGGAGCTCCCCATTGACGAGTCTTTCCCCGATGAGCAATTCTTTGCCATTTCCCACCAAGCTACCCCATGGTGTGCTAATTTGGTCAACTTCAAAGTATGCGGGGTGCTACCTCTAGGGTTGTCCTACAAACAAAGAAAAAAATTCCTTTTCGATGCCAAATACTATGTGTGAGAAGAGCCTTTTCTTTACAAGCTATGTGGAGATGAGATTTATAGAAGATGCTTATCGGAAGATGAGGTCTATAGTGTCTTGCACCATTGTTATGCTTTAACCTATGGTGGACACTTTAGACCGGATAAAATGATTGCAAAAATACTCCAAGCAGGCTTCTATTAGCCCACGCTTTTCAGCGACGTAAGAAATTTTGTCATGACTTGTGGTAGATGTCAGAGAACGGGGAACATTACCAAAAGGCATGAGATGCCTCAAAGTAGTATACTTGACGTGGAATTATTTGATGTATGGGGGATTGACCTCATGGATCCTTTTCCTCCTTCCTGTAATAACCTTTACATCCTTGTGGCAGTTGACTATGTTTCTAAGTGGGTGGAAGCCGTTATCAGCCTGATAAATAATTCCTTAAGAAGAATATTTTTACAAGGTTTGGCACGCCAAGAACTCTTCTAAGTGACAATGGAACACCTTTTTGCAATAAGCGTCTTGAGGCACTATTGAAAAAATATGGGTTGTTCATAAGGTTGCTATGCCTTACCATACCTAAACAAGTGGGCTAGTGGAGCTCTTGAATCGAGATTTGAAGAGCATATTGGAGAAAACGGTAGATTGGTCTCGTAAAGATTGGTCTCTTAAGCTTAATGATGCTCTTTGGGCTTATTGCACCACCTATAAGACTCCTCTAGGCATCACTCCATACCGGCTGGTGTTTGAAAAGTCTTGTCACTTGCTAGTAGAGATGGAACATAAGGGATACTGGGCTACAAAGACACCCAACTTTGATCTTAAAGCAGCCGGAGAATGAAAATTCTTGCAATTGAATGAGCTAGATAAACTAAGGCTGGAGGCCCATGAGAGTTTACGCATCTACAAAGAGCGAACTAAGAAATGGCATGATAAACATATTATGAGGAAGAGGTTCAAAAAATGAGACACGGTCCTATTATTCAACTCGAGATTGAGATTATTTCTAGACAAGCTGAAATCCCGGTGGTCGGGACTATTTCAAGGCATCAAAGTTCAACCTAGTGGAGCAGTTGAAGTATAAAGTGAGTCTACTGGTGCGTTTACAGTCAATGGACAGCGATTAAAACCATATCCTGTGGGACAACCTATTGAGAAAGCTAATGTCCACACATTCACTTGATCCAGATCAAGCATAGAAGTATGGTCAAGCTCTTGTCCTTAAAAGAGTGCTTCTTGGGAGGTAACCCAAACCCTTGCTTTGATTTTCATTATTTTCTTTTGTGCTTTTGTTTAAAAAATAAAAAAATAAAATTATTTGGCACCACGTCCAGCAGCCCAGCACCATGGCAGTGGGGTGCCAAACCGGGAAACCAAAAAAATGTTGTTGTCAACAAACACCCCTGTCTGCCCGTGGCCACTACCGCGAACTGCGGTGAATTGCTATAGGCTGCGGTCAAGGGTTTTGACTGTGGCGACCATCCATTTTCACCAATCTTCTTCTTCATCTTTGACTCTTTCTCTCTCTACTTTCCTCTTTCTCTCTCTAAACCCACTGTTACTAAATCTCTAATTCTTCCTCATTTTTACTCCATTTTCACTCAAAATCCTTTCTCTCTACTTAATCTTTTTCTTTCTTCCACAAGTTTTATATCAATCTTCTTCCTCTTCTTCAAACTCATCTCACCTTCACTCATCCTCCATAACCATCTTCTTCTCTCTCTAATTCTTCTTCTTTTTACTTAAATTGTTCATTTTTCTTCCTCAAATTTTGTTATTTAGGTTTTAGTTTCAATTTTTGTTCTATATTTGCAATAGTGGCACCTACTAAGAGATAAAGAAGTGTCAAGAAGGTTGGATCATCAAGCCAAGCACCATCCCGGCCTCAGTGGACCTCTGGAACCTCCACCAATGCATGAGCTCAAGGTAATATTCCTCATCCTCTTGGTTTAACCAACCCCGATCATATTGCTAGATATAATTGTTTGAATGAACGCATGATTGTGACAACTCGTATTATGAAGAGGAGTTGTTAGCACATATAGGATTGTTAGATGATAGTAGGTGGTTGTTCACATAGGATGGCATGGGACATTTTATAGAAATAAAAAAGCATACATACCAGGACCTTACCTTAGAGTTCTTAAGTGCACTTCATGTTGAAGTCACTAGAGGGCCTCAATGTCAAGTCGGGTATATTTCATTTTATTTGCAAGGACAATTATATGAGTTGAACTTAGATACCTTCAATAGTATATTCAATTTTTCACCTAGTATGGATTTGCCAAACTGACAAGTCTCCCGTGTATTCAACCCAAATGCATTTTGGGGTGAGCTTTCGAGGAGTGTTAGGTGTAACACCAGTTCTTCCAAGTGCACACATATTAGGAACCCTTACATTCGGGTAGCTTGGTGTATCCTAGCTTGCTGTTTCTTTGCTCAGGATGATAGTATGAATGTCCCGAGATTATCTGAGTTATATTTCTTATCCTGTATGCTTGAAGGTGTCCAGTTTGGCCCCTGGTCATTCTTCGCCAGGTAATTATATAGTGCTATTGTTAGCACTAAGGGTAGGATAATCATAGGTGATATTATGACAACTATTGCTAGATTTTTAGGTATTGAGCCCAACCCTGAGGATAGAGTCTCTGGGTCCGAGCGGCTTAATCAAGCCGCCTTTGAGATCATCAATTCTTGTAAACTAGAGGTTAGGTGTTTGTGCTGGATTTACCCTAGGGATCGGCTTCTGTCGCTTCCTAATGTTGATCGAACTACCTTACTTCATCGGCCTAACCGTTATTAGGTACCTGGCGATGCAGAGGTTGTTCAACTCGCATCCCCTCTACTCCTTTATTCTACTCAAGTTGGACCTAGCTCTTCCTTCCAACCACCCCCTATTAACTATGCCAACCTACAAGCCACCCTTATGTCCATTCAGGAAGAGTAAGTATCCCTTTGAGCATATGTTGCTTCTGAGAATGCCGCTCTTCGTGACTTTGTCCAAGAGCGCCACAACGAGCTCCATGGGATGCTTGCTACCCAGACTCAATACTTCCAGGATTATAGGGCTTGTTTCGAGACCTAATGAAATTGGCATATCTCTTATGGCCACCCACCTCATCCTCCTCCCCCGTCTCCTTTTTGATTGCTTTTTGCTACTCCCCATCCCTTTTTCTACTATGTGCAAATATTAAGCGCAATGTGTAATTCAAGTATGGGAGAGTTAGTCATCATGTTTGGCATTTGATGCCTGATTTGGTTAGGCGTGCTTATGCATTGTATATATTATTTGTGATAGTTTTCGAGGTTTCATTGTAGGTTTTAATCTCATTTGGGTAGGAGCATTTCAGAAAGTATATTTAGTTTTTTGTTTTCATTCCAGATTGCATTTCAATTTTTTTTTTTTTTTGGTTTCTTTTCAAAGGTTTTGTATTTTTTTTTCCTTTGCATTATTATTAGAGCATGTATGAAAAATTGAAAATGAAATCTAAAAATGGAAAAGAATGAAAAAAAGAAGAAAGATCCTCTGATGATGACCTTTGTAGATTAGGTAGACTTCTTTGGTTTAGTTTGATCCTTTGATTTGCCCAATTATGCATAAAAATGTTTGAGAATGAGTTTGCAAAAATGACTTCATGTTTTGACCATATGTTGAATGCGAGTTGATTACCCCATGACTCTTTACATAAATTTTGGCATGTGTTTACTAATGAGCTAGTTATGACCTTGTTAGATGTCTCGTAAGCCTTTGAGCTTTTAAAGACTATTTATCAATTTATACTCATGTTTCTTTCATGTGCCACTCTTCCTCAACATCATTTCTCTAGAACTTGCTTTGATTCTTATTCAAGATCACATTTCTCATATACATTTAGGCAATATGATTCAGGCATTTTTTGACTTGTTAAACCCACGACCAAATAGACACCTTTGTTGCGTATTATATTCCTTACTAGCCCCTTTGAGCTTATATCCGCTTTTCTTGATTTGAACCTCCTACTATAGCCTATGGCCAAATGATTATCTCACTCTTAAGCCAAGACTAGAGGAGCATTTCATTCTTTTACATCAACTTTGATTGGGAATTAGTAAGGTGTATTGAGATCTTTTTAGTGGATTTGGTTGTTTGGTGAAGGGATGTGTGATCTTGTTTGATAAAAGGAAATCTCTTGTCTTTTTATACAAAGTTTAGAGAAGAGTTAAGATTCAAAGTTTGGTATGGATTTTCCTTGGTTAACTCTTTTGAAAAAAAAATGAGATAAAAAAAAACAAACAAACAAAAAACAAAAATAGGAGAAAAAAAGAGAATAATAACAAGATTGTTAGCCTTGTTGGTATTGTAAAATATCTATGACTTTCAACTCTTTGACACTTCAATTAGGGATATATTTTGTCGATGAATTGTATTGGTCTAGGGAGGATATTATATGATGCATTGGAGGCGTTTAGCTCTTAGTGTATGGCTTCTAGCTCCACATCTCCAAAACATTTGATCCCCTCTTATCTTTACCCATGGCCCCATTACAACTATATAAAAGCCCTCATGATTGTCTAGTGTATTTGCATATTAGTGATGACAAATTAGAGAGTCTTGTCAAACTTATGGTAAATTTAAGTCTATGGAATGAGAATTGAAGGAACCTTCATATATTTTTAATCACATCAGTGATGGGTGCCACATGACTATAGTGAAGTTCTATTAGCATTGCTAGCTCCATTTGTTTCATATGTTAAATGATCGTATTTGATGATTTAGGGGGATTAATTTAAATTTGACATTATGGTATATCAAGTGGTTTTTGAAACTTTCATTCCCTATTTGTTTGCTAAAAGATTTTTACATTTGACTTTGCCATTGAAATGCTACCAATGTCCATCCTGAGGGGGTTTAGTATAATTTTTGGTCTTACCGTTGCTTCGGGACAAGCAACAGTTTAACCATGGGGGAGTTTGATAAGTGCTTATTGTATATATCATTTTAGGCCATTTTGCTACATTTTTAGGAGAATTACGTGCTCTAAGTTACCATTTATACTCCTATTCTTGTTTTACGCTTGAGTATGGGTCTTTTCTGTGTTTTGCAGAAATTTGGATCATTTTGACCTAGCATTTGACCCTCATTTGAGTGTATTTTGACCCCCATGGATGCCAATGAGATGTTATACCCGTGGAGTAAGAGAAGAGTAGAAAATTTGGTTCCAGACAAGGCCATGGTTTGCCCATCATGCCTACCATGGACCATGGTATGCTAGTAACTATGGCCTCTTAGTTTTCCTTTAGTTGTCTAGCTAAAAATGCTCATTTTCTTCTTTATAAACTTGTCCCCAGTACCAGAAAAGAGAAAAAGCATATAATAGATAATCATTTTCCTTTCCAAAATTTTACTTTTTGTAGTTAGGATTTTAGTTTGATTTTTGTGCAAGTGAGGAATCTTGAGTGAGGAGTTCGGTTTTGTTGTGGTTCAAAGATTTTGTTGAAGGCTATCATTGTCAAGCCCTTCCCTCTCTAATTTCGATGAATTATTGGTTAGTTGTTTAATTTTTAATGATGAGTGAGTAGTTTATCTTGTCTAGGGATTTGTTTCTTAATAGAAGTGTAGTTGGATCATGTTATATTCAATAGAATTCTGCTTTTGTTTCATGATTGATTTGATTTCGTTTTATCAAGTGATTATCATGTTGTGAGTGGATTTTGGCCAAATTTTGCTTACACCCTTGAAACAATTGAATGAAAAATTGAAATGTGAAATTTGATTGTTAGACTGCTTGATAAGACCTAATATAGCGATGACTCGAAAGCGAGATTTACATGTTGGAAGGACAAGAGAGCAATCAAAAATATTTAACTTAAATTAAGACAAATTAGTTTAAAAGAACGACTTTTACTTAGTTTAGACAATTTGGTTGATTTTGAAATAATATAATAGACTAAATTCTAGATATATTGCAATTCCTAGAAATTATTCAATTAGAGAAAAGCACATGTTAATCATATTGATCTGACATCTTTCTTAACTAAATAAATCCCTAGGCATTTCTCCTTGATTGAATTTAGAATCAGTTGATTAGAAGTTATTAAATCAAAATTCCTCGATTAAGTAATTGCTTAGCATTTTCTGATAAAAAGAAATCGATAGATCACTTTGGTCCTTGAGGACGATATTCTATATATACTATGACACCTGTGCGCTTGCGGGTAGTGGTCAGTGTATAGCCAAACAAATCAACACGGTATACGATATCTAAGATATCTAGATGAAAATTAAACAGAAAACTAATCTCAGAAACATAAGACACAAGAGAACATCGCACCCCAGGTGGATAGAGAGCATGGTGAAGAGGCAAGATAGTCCCTGGACGGAGTCCTTATTTTAAGGACATCTTTTTTACCATCATTACTTAAAACGACTGTTTGTGTACCCATTGGGCAGCGATGAAAATTCACAAAATTGGCTTAGTCCTGAACCATGTGTTTGATGCTCCTGCATCTACAATCCTCTAGGGATCATAGTAGGCGACTGATGCTCGAGAGCTCACAAATTATTCATGAACAACTGTGAAAGAAGATACCTTAATCGGCTTAGGACCACCCCGGGCTTAGGGTCCCTTATTTCCATAGTTTTAGCACTTCACACGTGCTATATACATCTCTTTATTTCCCTTAGCCCTTTTTCCTTTTTGCAATATCAACATGAGGTCCAGTGCTTCAAGGGAAAAAAAATTTGGTCAAACCTAATGCTAAGCTAATTTCACATGCACTTAGCAAAGGAAGAGCTTTTAAATTCCCCCACCAGATCGTCATTGATGCATTACAACATAGTATAGCATGTTGATCAACCCAATTTTGAACCAGTTTTGAAATAATCCTTAGGTTCCGTTGATACTGCTCAGTAGCAGTACCATCTTTGCCTCTAGGAGACCTAGAACTCGTTAAGTATTCTAACACTTCACGTTCATTTAGAAGAAACTAAATCTTCTGACATTATGTGTCATAGTTAGTGCTATTTCTCTTCATCAGTAAACAAATCACCAATCATATTTTAAAAGATGGACATTAGGCATATTTTTAAATAATTAAATTATTAAAACTTCATCAATTTCGCCAAACTCATAATCATCACATATAAACACAAATTAGAAGTTTTTATAATTTCATTGTCACCTTTTTCCATAAAACAAAATTTATGGAGGGCAGTATTGTTAAACTAGTTAAGGCTTTAGAAATATCACAAAGATATTAAGTTTGATCATGTAAAATAAATTTTACATAAACTTATATCATTACACAAAATGAATCTATTTTAATACAAATATGTCGTTTAAAACTCTATCAATGACATATTAACCATAAAATACATATTATTATATAAAACGTATTTATATAATAAAATGAATCTATATTGTGAAACATATTCAAATCATAACATGTTACAAAAGGAGTTTATAAAAGCCCATCATTATATAAAACACAATTATATAATCATCGTTAACATGAAATATATTCAAATGTCGCTCGTAAATTATAAAACGCATTCATAATACTATGAATACTACTAAATTAAATAATAGTAGGAAACATGAAATGAATTGATAAAATTAAATTGGGCAAGGGAAAAATGCTAAAATAATTTAGTAAATTCACAACATCTCTTGTAATTTTGTATATATATAAGACATATTTAAAATATTACTCACCGATAATTGACATGTAACATATTCATGTAACTAAACATTATATAAGACATATTCATACAATGTATTCGTAACACCTGCAAATAATTATATAAAGCAAACTTTATATAATTACCAACACATTCATGAAACGGATTCATAATGGGTTGCTTAATTACATAATTAGCATAAAACACATTCATGTAATGTAATGAATTATTTGAAACATATTCAAATATGACTTGCAAATTATTAATAAAATGCATTTATGTAAACTTGCATAGTTAAATTCTATGAGATGAATTCATAAAATAATTACATACCAAGCATATCTAAATAATAGCATGAAACTTATTCAAATAATATTTTACATTTTAAATTACATGAAACGAATTCATATAATATCAATACATAGTGACATAATTGTATATCAAGCAAAAAATTCACATTATTGTATAAACCTTATTTGCATAATAACGTGGAACTTATAATATGTAACAAATTCATGTTACAAGAACCCAACAACATAAAACATGAAATATAGAACAAATTTAGAAGATGATATGAAATAATTGCCATGAACTTTCTAAACATATTCATTCAACAAGATGAAGCTGAAGCTAAATTTTGCCAAATGCCATGTTAACTGCTGTGCTATTTCAAATTTGGACCAAAAATAAATTGGGGCTTAACAGAAAAAACGAAAATTTAGGCCCAAAACTTCAGTTCGGAAAATAGTTGCTTGGTCCAAAATAAATTAAAAAAATGGTCCGCAAATTGTCCCGTGTTAATGATCAACTTCACTCGTTCAAGCCCCAAGCCTCACTTACTCACCCTTTCTAACGTTAGGCTCTCAAGTCTCCCTGCCATCAACCCCCTTCCCCGAGTAAGAAACCCTAAAGGATGGAGCAGTGAGCTCCATCTTCTTTCTCCACGTTATCACCAACACGCCTCTCCATAGTTTCTCCCCAACGGTGGCTTTTTGTAACAATCGAAATACACATGTTGTGCCACCAACCCAAACCAACACCCAGATGATGTTCGCCGCAGCCCCTACCACCGCTTTAGAGGCCCACAGCCTTTGGGCAACGTCAAACTGATGAGAACCGATACCACCACGGCGTAGATCGGCCGAAGCCGAGTCTTGGGAAGTGACCCACCCACCCAACACACCATTGAGGTAGTGGCGCGTGGACTCACGCGAGTCCACGCACTCTAATCAATGGCGTTTTCGTGGTTTTCTCTCTAAGGCTCCGCAGATCAATAGTGGCAAGAGGCTGTGGAGGAAAAAGATGCCGGTAAATGGCTTTTGTCGGCGGCGCGTGATATGCACGCGTGACGTGCTGCCCCTCCAGTGGCTCTGATGGGTTAGGTCTGCTTCTACCCCCCCTTTGGTTTGAGGGGTTTTTACCGACAACTTGGTGGGTCACTAAGGCCTCACCTAAATGTCGCCACTATAGCCACGAAAACGGCATCGGTGGGGTGAAGTGCGGAGTCGGGTCCTTTGCAATATAGTGGTTAGGTTTGGAGTAAACAGTGGGTCATAATCAGGGGGTAAAATCTCGTAGAAAAGCCTAATTCAGTGTTAAAAGCATGTTTTCAAAGATAAAAATTAGCATAAAAGCGTAATTAAGGGAATGAATCGCATAGACAATGTGATTAATCTTTAACTAGGGTGAGGATTCTAGGACTTTAAGCAGAGAATAATCACACACAATTGGGTAAAAGGTTATGCTTTCATGAATTCTACTCACATTACCGCAATATTAAACGAACCAATCTCGTATCGATGCATGATTGAATATTTTGGGGTCAAAAACCAAGAAACTCTAATCTGATGCCACTGTTGGAAAATAAGGATGTACCTTAGTGTGGAGGCAGAGGATTCCGTTGCTCAATGATTGCTCACGAATTGTTGAACCAGGACTGGGGGTGACTACTAGAGTCACCATAGTTGTCACGCCCTAAGCCCCAACCCGATTGATGATGAAGTTAACGTGTGAGGAGGGGAGAGAGAGGGATCATGTTTTAGGATTTCGTCACACACCCAGAATCAAACTCTATACCCCTTAATTAAATAGCAGCATGCAACTGAGGGCCTGTTCTTTTCGTAGGTAAATGAGGGTGGGTAAAAGGTTGAAGTGGGTTGAGGTTGGTTGAGGTGGGTCGAGGTGGGTTGAAGTTAGTATTTTTTTTTTTTTGAGATGGGTTGAAGTGGGTTGAAGTAGGTTGAAGTAGGTTGAAGTGGGTTGAAGTTGGTATATTTTTTTGTGGTGGGTTGAAGTGGGTTAAAATAATGAAAATATAATTATTTGTGATGATTTATGAAGTTATTGTAATTTTTAGTGTATTTTTTCGCTGAATGGCAATTTCACAATTTTGTAACTATTTTTCTAGAAGTAGGCCTGGCAATTTCACAAGAACCCGATGGACACCCGACTCACCCGACCTGAAAAATCGGATGAAAATCCGACTAAACGGGTGATGGATAACCGGGTGATGGATCGGGTCGGATTCGGGTGATGGTCCACCCGACCCATCACCCGACCCGCCACCTGCTTAAATACTATATATATAAAAAATGCAAACCCTAAATCTGGCATTCTGGCCTAATTCCTTCAGAAGGCAGAACTGCAGAAGCCTCTCCATTCTTCTCCTTCTTTACAACCCTGGCAATTTCTCCATTTTCTCGATACTCGCCTGGCCCTTCTTCTCCTTCATTTTTCGTTCTTCTCCATTTTCGCTAGGTGATGGTCAGTGCACCTTCTCAACCATAGCTCACGCCAGAGGCCCACAGCTACCTCCCGACGATTGACTTCTGCCGCGTCTGCCGCCATTGCTCAGCCACCTCACCGGCACCGGAGAAGGCGAAGTCAGCGACGGTTCTCACTTCTCAACCCTATAAGTCGACCTCCTCTTCCTCAATTTTTCAATTTTCAGATCTGAACTTAGGCCCTGAAATTTGAATAGTGATTCACCTAAAACTTCACCTGGTGTAGTGCTCCATCTATGACTGAAAAAGCAAGGATGTAATTATAATCATGATGTAAAAGCCCATATGTTTTGGCGCTGGTTGTTTAGGATAGTGACATGCAATTTACAGCTACACTAAAGCTTAGATTTAGAATCATAACTTTGGTTAATTAGTTTAGTAAAGCCTTGAGTTATATAGAGCTTGGAAGAAGAAAGAATTCATCTATTTTATTTTACATTTCCACAAAAAAGGAAGGGGGAAAAAAAAGAAACAACCGTTCTGTAATTAGTGCATTACAGTTGAACTCCTGATCTTGTGACTTCAATCAGCCAAACAACAGAAAATCTACGAAGTACATAATCCTGCTTCTTTTTAGTTGATCATATATATTATACTGTAGATTTGTACCTGCAAAGAACCTTACATTTGGGGATCTGATCTTGGATATAAAACCCTGGCATCACCATTACCTTAACCTGGGTTGGACAGTTTATAGGGTTTTAGAAGCTGGTTGATGTTCTTTGATACTCTTATGTTCCTATACACTTTCTTCTCTATGCCTAGTTTGAGGACATCCCAAAAAAATAATGTTAAGCCTTCATTTGGCAAATAATTTTTTGCTGATTCAGCAAGCTAATTACATTAGCTATTAAGCCTATTATGCTGTTTATGCTACAAGCTGATTGCATTGGCTATGATAGGTCAAGCTGTTTGGTAAACTTAGTTCTCGGCATTGGTTTATTTTGTTGAATATGTTAGCTTTTTTGAATATGTAAGTGTGTAAATGTAATTGTGAGTATTGGTTTATTTTGTGCAGTGAGCTATGGCAAGTGATAATATTAATGAGTCTGAACATGTCTCATCTTGTCCCGAGCCAAATACAACTCCATCTTTAGGCATCCCACAATCTTCACCGGCTCAACCTTCCCATAGTCGCCCACCCCTTCATCCAAACTCATTTACCGAAAATGGGTTTATAGATCTAGAACCTGATGATACCGGGGCACAATCCTGTAAGCCTAGACAACTTAAATCAATTGTGTGGAACCACTTTCAGAGGGTGATGGTAAATGGGGAGCAAAAAGTGGATTGTTTGCATTGTAATCAAAGGTTGTCCGCCACAAGCAAAAATGGCACTTCTCATCTCAAGGACCATCTAGAAAAAAGATGTCCTAAGAAGCATATTAAGGTTGATATTCGTCAACAATTTTTGAATTACAATCTTAAGAAAGATGGTTCAGTAGCTTTGGAAAACTCTAATTTTAGTCAAGAAGCGTCAAGAAAAGAGTTGGCAACTATGGTGGTTATGCATGAGTATCCCTTGACTATTGTAGACCATGTTGGCTTTAGGAGATTTGTCCATAGCTTGAATCCAAACTTTAAGTTGATTAGCCGGAATACTTTGAAGAATGACATCATGAAAATGTATGTGAATGAAAGAGTTGCTTTAAAGAAGTTATTTGAGGACTATGGGGCAAGAATTGCTATCACCACTGATATGTGGACAGCTTCTCATCAAAAGAGGGGTTATATGGCAGTCACAGCTCACTTTATTGATGAAGAATGGGTCTTGTGTAACAAGAATTGAGGTAACTTTTTTTTTTCCAAAGAGATTTTTTATGTTATGTTTTTATGTGATATTTATGTGTTTGTCCACAATATTATGTCTTTGTTATTTTTATTTATAGGTTTGCTTAAGTGCCTTGTCATCGGTTGCTTATGTTTTTATGTGAAATTATGAATTTATGATTACTAATTAATTTTTTTTTTAAAATGATAGTCATAGGTTGGTGATGATATTTACATGGGCACCACTTGATAATTCGTTGTAGAGAATTGAAGATTTATGTCTTTGCCTCTCCAGACACCAGAGATTGTGCTATAGTTGATTCACACTTTGTCTCAAATTACTAGACTACTAGTTTGTGTTGAACATTTTAGTCAAGACTCGGGCATGTACTAGTTATCTTTATCTATGTTGATTCACACTTGGTTGTCATCTTTATCATTTGCGGTAATTATTATGTCAAGACTCGGGCATGTAGTTCCTATTGGTTATTTTGTATGTAATTGTCTAGACTATTGGAACTTTCTGAGCGATAAATGAAAAAATCGAGATAAAGCGAGTTTCATCCATTTCACCCGCTTATCACCCGTTTCATCCGTGGATGATGGGTGGATTGGATGTGGGTGAGCGGATGAGCGGGGGATGGGTGGATCGGGTGAAGTGGATGGATGCGGGTGATGGATGCGGGTGGATGTTCACCCGCTCCAAATCCGACCCGTTGCCAGGCCTATCTAGAAGTTGGAGGCCGGCAAAACTTGTCAATTATTTTTAACGATTTGGGTTACAAAATTTATTGATGATAGCTTTTTATATACGTGCCTTTTTTTTCATGGGTAAACCTAAACCCACTTCAACTAACTTCAACCCACTTCTACTATCAACTAAAGTTCAATTTATGACATTAAAAAAATTCAACCTACTTCAACTGACCTCAATCTGCTTCAACCCACCTCAACCCACTTCAACCCACCTCACTCTTTTACCCATCCCAATTTACCGACGACAATAACAGGCCCATATTCAAAAAATTCAGATGTAACAAAAGAAAACAGTATGATCGTAAGCGGTATAAAATATATTAGCAATATAGATTTGTTGTTAATTTTTAAATGTAGGAGTTGGTTGAAATTATAATATTAGCTTTTTTCTAATTTTATAAAATACGAAAAATTAGGTTGTGAAAAATAATAAAAATATGTGTAATTTGAAAAGCGTGTGATAGCAAAATAGGATGATGATAATTTGAAAATTAAAATGGAATTGTATCTAATCAATACTGCCTGATGCATTATGATAATCAACAAAATGAAATCGTATCTAGTTAATTCAAAAATATCAACCTCAATCCACTTCAACCCCCTTTCATTAGTTTAACCAAGTTTAATTTATCACATCAACAAAATTCAACCCACTTCAATGTACTTCAACCCACCTCAACCTACTTCAACCTACCTTAACCTACTTCACCCTTTTACCAACCCCAAGTTACTTATAAATTTCTACCATTTTCAAATCATACTACTTTGTAAAAATAATTAAATCTCACATGACACTTTACAAATTATTAAATTTATGAAGGGGTGGATTGAAGTTGGTTGAAGTGGATTGAGGTTAGTTAAAGTGGGATAAGAATGGTATTTTTTTACAGGTGGATTGAAGTTGGTTGAAGTAGGTTGAAATTGGTTGAAGTGGATTGAAGTTGGTAAATCTGAAATGACCTACGAAAAGAACAAGGCCTGAAACTATCAATAAGGATTTAATAGATATGATTAATACGTTTTTAATTATTGTAGCTGTCCAATTAATAGAATAATAATGTGACGGTTATACTCGTTCAACAAATATGATGAGTAGAACTTCTCAAAAAATACAATCTATACTGCCAAGTCATGACTCATGACGTCATACAAAGGAGAGCAGATAAACAAATAAATAAACAGACCTAACAGACCAAAAGCAGATGCAAATCCCAGCAGGACGAAGAAAGTCAACACCCGATCTAGATCAGATAAGCAGATTGTCAGCACATTGGATCAGGCTGTTATTCCCTATAGGACGAGGGCCACCCTCTCATTCCACATTTGACCAATTCTGACATCCATTCTATGCATGACAGGCCTGAGTTTGCTCTAATATGAACTTCCAGGAAGCTCTGCTTTCACTTTGTCAACAACCAAAAAAAGTTCAGAAGTAGATAAGTGCAATTCAGTACAGTAAGTGGCTTTCCAAATTCAATTTATGTTCACTGGTGTTGAAAGAATAGTAATAAGTCCATGAATCAGAAAGCTACACTGCCGCCTCAAAAGCTTCAATTCTTACAGATGAATGACACACACTTGACCCAACTAACAATTTATGTTTTCTAAATTCTTTTTGACAGTCAACAAAATAAACCCTGCAATGCAGATTCATCCCCACAATAAAGAAGAGCAAAATGAAGTTTTCCCGCCCCTTGGTTCTTTGCCTGATCTCCTACTTTACACAACAAAATGTGATATCTTAACAAGTAAGAAATTCTTCATAGTGGTGGACTAGAATTTACTATGATTTCTTAGGTTTGCTTTATGGATCTACATGAGATGACTCATGCTGAGTCATTTTGCTCATGCATGCATGTAAAAAAAAAAAAAAAAAAGGCAAAAGAGTTCAGCATTCACCAACCCATCTCATGCTTATCCACTCATGACCTATCTGCTTCTTCACTATGTCTCCCAATATATAACTTCGTCACATGTTCTTTCCCACCACAAAAGCTTGTTTTCAAAGGCCTATTGATTTTGAAGAAGTCTCTAGATAACAAGGATCAAAGATTGGGTGAAGATGGATGTCTCAAAGGCATTCAAATCGAGAAGCATGAAAACTATGCTTGGAGATCATCTACTGAGAAATGCCCTGCCAAGAGTCACACATGATATTCAAACAAGGACAACGCGGCCCATGAAACTGTTACCTGGACCTTCAGATGCTTCTTGCAGTTGGAGGCAATATAAAGTGGGATCTATATTCAGCGTCATTAACAAGTTTGGTATTCCCTCAATCTTCTGTTTCAATCCAGTAAGAATTTTATAATCCACAACCATTAATTATAGAGCTAATGATTTAACAGATAACTAATTCTCCTTTCTTGACGCTAATTGAACAGTGACAGGAAAGCTGAGCCTAGGAGCAAAAGTTCTGCAAGTAGGTAGGGTGGATAAACTGTTCAGGCAAATCTTCAGTGTCAGAGAAGGAGAGCAACTACTCCACGGCTTCAAGTGCAATTTATCCACTACGGCTGGCCCTATAACAGGTCGACTTTTCATCTCCACAGACAAGATTGCCTTCTGCAGTGACACAGCCATTGCTAAATTTTCCTCCCCTACCGGGGAAATCCATAGATTCCACTACAAGGTAAATATAGTACAGTGGCATCCCATAAATAGTATGCTAAAGATTATCAATTTTTAAGACTTAGTTTGGTAAATGTGCCGAAATTCATATAAATACAGGTTGTGATCCCACTAAGCAAGATCAAGAAAAGCAACCAAAGTGAGAATATGAAGAGATCATCACAGAAGTACCTACAGGTTGTGACCAAGGATGATTTTGAGTTCTGGTTCATGGGATTCCTTAACCACAAGAAGACTTTCAACTGCCTAAAACAGGCACTGTACAAAGCTTAATTATGAGTTAACTTCTTGAGGAAATTTTTGATGAACGCAAAGGAATATATTTGAATCCACCTGATGAACAAAGCTATGTATATACCCCATTTGCATTACCATTACATACAGTACTACTCCCCAATATCCTCCTTCCCCTTGGGGAGGTTTTTCTAATTTTCTCCAAAGTTCTTTTACTTATGTATTAGAAAGCAAGGGTTAAATCATTTAATCCTTGTTTTTTAAGAAAGCAACTGAGCTGAATGTCTAACAACACACTTTAAGGCAATTTATTTTGATAATCAAGGAAAGCAACTGAGCTGAATGTCTAACAACACACTCTAAGGCGATTTATTTTGATAATCGTTGATGATTGATCTCTATTTATGTACTCTCTCACATTAGACTTTGATCCATTAATAAAATCCAACTCTGACATAGTCTAATTTTGGGAGGCAACCAACCAAAGCGCTCCCAGCACCTCCTTCCACAAAATAAAAGGGTAAAAGGGGGGAAAACCCAAACTAGAAGGTTCCTTCAAGTTAATGCAAGGACAGCTTTTGTATAATGCAAAAAGGTCAAGAAGAAAGTGCTGCGGCTACTGTACCACTACTATGATGACTCACTGCTCACCTGAAAATGTTAAGTAGACACTGGACAAAGATATGCATATGAATAAGCTTATTCCATGAACATGTAAATGCCACGTACAATCATTTCGAACCGTCAATACTCTCAGAGGTGAAATAATGCCTATTTAACAGAGCAACTGCCACAAATTAAACAATAAGGATGATATCCTTTACTTGTAAATACCTGATAACATCTTGAAATTAACATCCTCCCCTGTCCACCCAACCCACCCAGAGAAGAAGGGAAGCCTTTCCTGGGAATGTACAGATTAGGACTTTGGAGGGCTATGGGCCAAAATGCCACCATATTTTCATTGCTTTTCCCCAAGAGCCAATGTGATCCATTCTATGGCATTGAGGGGGGCGGGAAGCACAACAATATGTAGTCACACTCAGTGACATAGGCAAAGATAAACATAACGGTCATTGAGAAGGAAAAAAAGACACCACAGTGACACTTGAGGTGAAGAGCTCGATCTTTTGTGGTTGGTGAAATGATTGGATTACTTTTAACACTACTTCACACAACCTTTAATGATTTCCAACACTATTTAGACGAAAAAAATGCATTTTATTTCTTATGTATTTGCCCCATGTGTAGCTTCATTGCCAGCTTTTTCTTAAACAAATTATTTCCTCTTTTTTATAGTGGAAATCTCGAAAATGGCCTTTTATGCGCTAGGATGTGATGGATTTTCACAAATCCTATTATTCTGAGATCTACACTTAAAATGAACTTTGACATTTGAAAATAGAGGTAACTCAGCTCTGGAATGTGCACCGTACCACCTAGGTTAGGAAAGGAAAGAACCCTCGAATTTACAAACAATTGCGAAGCTGAGACCAAAGGTAGGCCACTATGCAAGATAGCCTAGTTTAAGGAGGACGAAGGGTAGAGCTTGGAGCATTTCATTATTATGCACTTTTTTTGGCTAAGTCTTTTTTTTTCCCCCCCAGCTAGCTCTAGCCCTAGTATAGCTCCCAAAGTAAACAACAAAGGTTCAACGTTCTCAAAGAAATTTCTCTTTTGTTCCCCCTTTTAAGTTTTAACCACCAAAAACCACCTGGGGGCCCGTGGGACTCGCCAAGGTAAGAGAATGAAATCTAAAACAGAGGACAGTAAAGGCCCAATTAACGAGGAAGACTAGGAGAGTACGTGAGTCTGTTTCAATAGGTAATTAAGGCGAAATTCTCTAGATTACTTTGAGGATTCAACCGCTTAAAACATATAAGTACATCAACATCATCACCATAAACTAGAGTCATCTTACCAATCCCTCGCTGCATATCTATCAGGGTGGTTTGTGATCAACAAATCAACAAAGGCCGCGTAGCACTCACCCACAACAAAAGTCCTTGTACTTCAGCACTCACCCACCACACATGTAGCCAAGGCATGTATACGTAGCTGACAAATGAGTCACTCGGTTCAAGTACAAGTCGTATTAAGTTTAGATCAAGTCATGTTTCGGGTCAAATAACATCTAGATTTGGTTTGGATCGAGTTGGGTCAAGTGATTTTCGATTCAGGTCAACTTCGAGCTAACTGATATTGGTCCAATAGACTTAAAAATGCAAAAAAAACCAAAAAAAAAGGGCAATGAAAGTTTGGGCCGGTACAATAAGGCCTAGTCAATTCGGGTTTTGTAGCCACCTCCAAGCTAGTGTATTTTGAGTGTAGGTCGGCTAGTTTATGACAGGTCTGTTTTGTCAGGCCTAACGACACGATTAGGTGCTGAGGAAAGCAACGTATATTGTACTCATGGGAATACATACGCCATGATAATTTTTATCCACATGTATTTGCCATATGGGAAAGTTTTAAACTACTTGTGCCTACGCAAGGACATTAGTGTTTCAAAGCAAAATGAACAGAACGAACAAACGTAAAAAAGACCATAACAGTAATCTTCCTGCTTTAATCACACACATCTCATTTGAATTGGCCCTTAATATTACAGAACAAATTGCACACAATCGCACCCAAAAAAACTTGCACCCGAGAGAGGGAAGCCCGAAAAGCGCAGGGTGAAAAACACAGCATTCCAAAATAGTGAAGGTTGATGGTCCCAGATTTAAACTGCAATTGATCAAATCAAATGGGATTTTTGCAAATTTCTTTCAAAGTAAAAACAAAAGGCATCAACATTTGGGAACATGCTCTCCCCGAAACAAAAATCCCCCCAAATAAGAACCAACTGCAGGCAAATGTCCTGGTATTAGATTCAATGGAAGGCTAAACATACAGCTTTGTACATTTGTATAACTTGTAAGGGGTAGGCCTGGGGAAAATTGTCTTCCCCTCTTTCTGTAACATCTGAAAGAATAAATCTGTCAATCATGAGGGAAAAAAAAATGATTTAACTTGGGCATTGGATGAATCATCGGGGGTTGGTTCCCTCTTTTCAAACAGATCCTTTGCAACCTTTAAGCACACAATCTTCCAAGAACCGGGTAAGCTGAGAAGTGTACAACTGTGGGTCATTCCGAAAGTGATCTACATGCGGTGTAGAGACAAAGTCACAGGACCTGACCTCACGCCCAGACCTCTGCTGCTGCTCTACAAATGATTCCACAGACCGTGCCGGAATAACCCTGTCTGCTGAGCTGTATATATACAGCTGCGGACAGCTAGGTTGTCTGGATGACAACATTCCTATAACGTCTGATAACCTCCTGCAATCACAAGTACAGAAGAACATATAACCATCTTGCCACTATCAATCCAACAAATAAAACAAAATGGAACATCGTTATATTTTCCAGAGTCAGAAACCGTACACCCTGTATTGAGCTCCCGCTAGACCCTACCCTGGTTATGCAAGCATTGACTGCCTTCTACTGAAACAAAGGTGTTTTGTTTTAGCCCCTATAATAACTGAAACCTTAAGAAGTTGCCCAACCTAGACATTATGGACACAGATTCCAATGTGCTTGCCTAAGCATTAGACCTGTAGTCTCACGAGCATGTTCTCAAGAAGGGACAGTGACATTTAGTAAGTAATATGTTGCAGTGCAATCCTTGAATATCTTAATATTCATGACTACAGACTACCCAACATTAGGTCTAAGTTTGCTTCAACCAACGTGTAATCGGGCAGAGTGCTAACTGCTAAGGGCCGTTTGGGAGGGGAGTAAGTTAAGAGTAAGAGTAAATAAGAGCAAGAAGGAGTAGGAGTAAGGCAGAGTAAATAAGAGTACGTTACTTGCCCTTGTTTTGGAGTTTAAAAGGAGTAAGCACTTACCCTTGTTTGGAAGAATAGAAGAGTAAATAAGAGTAAATGAACGAATTGACACATTTGCCCTTACAAAATAGATTACAATATATTATAATTAGATTTATGGGGGCAAATAAGTAAAATAGCCCCCTTACTTTTCACTTACTCCTCCTTACATCCCAAATTGGAAAGTAAGGAAATGGGGGGAAATGGGGAGTAAGGGAGAGTAAGAGTTACTCTTCCTCCCCCCTCCTTACTCTCCTCTTGTTACTCCTAAAGAAGGATAAGGAGGAATACCTACTCCCCCTTACTCCTCCTTACTCTCCTCTACTTCCCATCCAAAGAGACCCTAAAGCATCACGAGGTACATTACCTGTTCACTGAAGGAAGCTTTAGTACCACTTCAAAGAACTTCTCCAGTAGAACAAGTAAAGCTGCTTCAGTAACTGCAGGTTTTAGATCATCCTCATTTTTCATGTTGGAGCCCTCGTTAGTTAACTCATGTGAAGTTGCTGCACCCTTTGTTGCTATGCTTTGCTTTTTCAGAAAAGCAGCAGAGAAACCAGAAGCCCACACCTGCTTGAAAGAAGACAAATATTAGGAAAAATGATTAACGCCCTAAAACTTGGGTGCTGATAATGTCCTCACCTGTCCACACTCATATTCAAAGCATGGACAAGCATTGTGAGTAAGAAAACTGAAAGGGAATAAAAACAGTGAAATGCAAAGCAAAGTGCTGCCAATTCAGACAAATAAATAACCAGTGTTTACACAGACAGGATGTCATTTATCTGATAAATGTGAAAGATGCTGAATCAAACTACTAAGCGGATACTGGATTCTTATCAGAAACTCCAAATTTAAAAGGCAACAATGAATTCATTCCCAGCAAAGCAATCCGCACAAAATGTGCAGAGCATAATCACCTGAGGATCTGGGGCAGCAACTGGAGCTGAGTCCACAACACAGCCTCTAATTCTTCCTAATAAAGAAGGATCCTTCTTTTGAAACTTCTCTAAAATAACTCCGTACCTGTATTGGGGAAGACAAGCACATAATAAGCAGATTGTAGTTTGTTTACATGAAACAAGTATAGAGCCTGCCAAGCAAGGAAACGGAAATAGAGACCCACGTTAACCATCCTGTGTTGCTGAAGGTATGGAACACCAGGTTCTTCCCATGCTCCTCTTCCAGCCAATCAGCCAGATGATTCACAAGCAACTCGACATCCTGCTCAGCTTTCCCACCGACCTGATAGCTAAGAACCTGGGACATTGGAAAAGTGAAGGTAATTGCATGAAAGCCCCTTGATGTGTACCACTCCGCATATCTATTCAAATGCTTTTGCTTTGCTCCCAACCATCCAAGCAAAACAACAACTGTCGTAGACTTCACAGATGAGCAATCTGACTTGCCAGCAACATCAATCGCTGCAGGCTCTGGTAAATTCCACCTGTACAAGACTTCAGATGGCACAGTCTGACTAGCATAAGAATATGCTTTTGGCTTTGACGCCCGAGCTAACTCCGCAGACTGGTAAAGGTTGACCAAGACTGGCAAAGAATTAACAGAATTTCCACCAAGATTGCCCTTCAAGTTTGGTATGAGATGGTGACTAATACTAGGCACTGGAACCCGAATTCTGGTCACGAAAGACAACCTTGAGAGCTTGGAGACTGAAATGTGAGACACCCACGACGACTCTAACCTCGGCACTGAGTCCAAGGACCTGGAATTTAATGTTTCTGGGGCAACAGAATGTTCAGAAGAATTGTCATGCGTAAGCTTGTTGCGAAGATCAGTTGAAATAGACGCCACAGCAACAGCAGCGGCCGCAAATAAAGGCCGTTGAAGGATTCCAGGCATGGAACCCATGGTGGAGAACAAGCTTACGATCTCTCATAAACCAGTCCCAATTGACGACCTCATAGAAACTAAAACCAATCACCAATGAAGTAAGCCACTGACAATATTGACTGATCAAGAATGTTAGATCACCTGCACAACATTTGGGTGCCTTAAGATATAAGCCAAGGGATCAATAAGACAAACACAAGAATTTGAGGGATAAAGGGGCCAAATAATATTCTCTCCAAAGTATCAGCTGACAAGGAAATTAACCTCCAACGAAAAGAAAGGACAGCCAAACTGCACCTATACAAGATATCATAGAGCATATAAATAAAGGATGATCAATACCTGAACCAGGTCAGAGGAAAATCTGACTTTGACCTTGTTCAAGAAAACGGGGCTGTCAAATGGTGTTGACAGCCCAATGGTAACTATAAATACAAAACCCCTCAGACGGCCAAAGAACCTTCCACAAACACGGTCAAGACCTTTCTTCCTGGCAAATGTACACACATTATCTTGTAGTTTTCACACAATAAAATGGCATGAGCTACATCTGGGCCACAATCAAAACGCAGATTTTACAAAGGAAAATATGGATTTTGACTAACTGGGGCCAAACAAGGTTAGGTTACATAAGATGGGGACCATTTTTTATATTGAGAAGACGCACCAAATTATCAGGAGGGCAAAGTAAACAAGCAAACCCCAAGTGTATAATACGCAAATAACACATGTGATGCGTGAAATTGAGGCTAATTGCTAGCTAATCTGCCAACCTGTTCTGTTACACGAATATGGGCGTCTCTTTCAACTTGACACGGATTCTCAGACTACAGAATTTTCTGGAAAGACATTAATTGTGTCTCCCCCAACCAACCTTTCCATTTCATCCCTTATATTTCTCTGTTCTCTACCTCGTTTGCTTTTTTCTTTTTTTCTTTCCCCCTCCTTGGATGGGAAGATTTAATCGGAAGTTGGGAATGATTCACATGATACCATTGGGATAAGGTTATCAACATAGATGCCCGAGTCTTCAATAATTCGTCTGACTCGATACAATGCCCATACCTCCAAAACCCCACCTCTACCCCCAAAAAACATTTAAAAAAAGAAAAGGGAAAAAACACCTAATAAATCCATCTCTAGGCACCCAGGATCATACTGACATAAAACAATGAGAAAATGAAGACTAGGAAAAGGGGTAAATTTGGGAAGCGAAAGTGCCCAGTTCCAAGATGGTAACTACATAGAGGCAGGACCCTTTTTTTAATGCAAATTCAACCAGCCTCATGAGAAAAAGATGACTCTTTCAGTCCCAAAATGTTAATAGTTGAGATTTTTCAAGTTGTGTTCAAATTAAATGAGAGACCAAAACCCAGAAACTGTTGAATTCCCCAATATACACACGGATTATCAGAACTTAACGTCAAGATCTTCGGAATAAGAATGTCAAGCCCCAATTGTTACAAATGAAAGAACCACATCAGAACACAAAAAAGATCACAAATTAGGTAATTGAATAAGCATTACAAAATGAACAAATTCAAATTTTGGGAAGCATTCGGATCAGAACATCATCGCAACCAAATTGCCCAGAAATGGAAGCCAATGTGATTTGGCCATTAAACACAATAAAGGATCACACACCTGGAAAGAAAAAGCGTAGCAAGGGTAATTGATTGATTGTTGACTCTTCGTAATCAATTGAAAGAACAATGAGAGAGAGAAAGAGAGAGAAACCCGAAGGACTAACAACGCTGGGGAATGGTATGTATCCGGGTTTTCTTTACCCCTCGAATTTCTGAATTTCAAAATGCAGTTGGTGTTTGATTGCGTTGGTAGGAGGGAGACGGAACGCCTCTTGGCGTGCAAGGGTGATCGTTGCCTTCGGCTTTCGCTATCGGGTTTGACGTTGGATTTGAATTCTGGTATAATGGATCGAAAATGGCAGCTGTTCGTGACTGCAAATTACATGTATCGTGGACAAATTGCATTTATAGATGAACATTTGTGAACGTAAAATCTCTTGCGTGCGCATAAACTTGGAATATTCTCTTTCCTGCTTTGTTGGGGTTTTAGTATTTTCTTTTTCAAAAAACTGTATTCTTGGAATTGTTTTCATAGACCGATCGCAAAAAATTGGAAGAGTTCAGATTTTACGGGCATGTTCTTTGCCTTGGTAAATTTTTTTTTTATTTAGCAAATTCAACTAAACTTTACTAAATCTAATAATAAAAATTTTAATCATTTTCAATTTTAATCAATTTCAATCAACTGTGGCCAACTTTTATCGATTTTTATATGTATTTTTCAAAACTTTTTACAAAAAAATCCCCACTCATTTACATTTTTAGCCAGTATCCTCCAATTTCTAACAACTTCTTTCAATATTTCCTAACTTAGTCAACTTCTACCAATCATTACAAATAAAAATCAACTTCTACCAATTTCTACTTACTTCTATCAATGTTTACCAAGTTCACCCATTCATTAAATCCTATTTACCAACTAAAAGAACAAGCCCTATTAAACATATTAAGAAATTTTGTTTTTCCCTAATACTTAGCTATTTAATGCCCTAAGGTTGAGCAAGGGTGGGGGAAAACTCCAAACAATGAAAAACCTGAGTGGGGAAGGAGTTCAGTTTTGTTATATTCAATTTCTTTAAGCTAAGCTCAGTTTTGTTATATTTTGTTCATTAAAAAAAAAAAAGTAAAAGGAGTTCAATAGAACAAAAATTGCGGGCAGACAGAACTTCAAGGTATTGTGTTTCCAGCTAATCCAAAAAGCTGTTAACATTTGATATAAATATCCTTAAAACTATCGTAAGAGATACACATAAAATTTGATTAGTATTATCAAAACTAATCTGGACCCGTGCTATGCACGGTGCATATTAAAGTAGACATTTCATAACATATACTATGCAAGTAATGAATCGAGAGCCATTGTAGACATAGTTAATACTATAATTTAGGAAAGATGATAGAATAATCAATGAAAAATATATGTGGATAGCAATTTGATATATAATCATTGGGATGAACCACAAAAAACCACATGACTTAGAAAAAGGTCTACAACAACATGATAGAAATAGTAGATAGTGATTATTACAAAAAACACGCTAAATAACATGATAAGCAGCCAATCTATCACGCCAATGATGAAGAACCCACCTCCTCCTTCTATACCTACAGAGGAAATAAAGTTTTAGAAATAATTTGAATAACAATGATGGGGTTGAAGTTCATATTTACACGTGATCCACCTGGTGTACCTAACATTGGTCTTTCGTAAGTAATAAACTTCTTCCTCCCAATGAACTGGTGCAATAAAAGCGATAGGAACTTTTACTTCATAGTGACGTGGGGGCTCCATGATAAATACCCATGGTTGACCTATGTAATCATCCATAATTACATAAAGCGATAGATGACCATATGGCTGTAGAAAATATTAACACAGGATAGTCAATAATAAAAGAATAAACTGTGGTAAATGTGATATGTAGGGAAAACAATAATACCTGTGCTGCATACACATCCAACTGGACAGTCGTCATATGCAAAAGAATTCGAGCATCCTCATGAAGAACAGTAAACTCTCTACAATCTGTATTATCTTGCAAGAGAATTCTGAAGATATACCTATAATTTTAAATATCACAGGACGGTTATAATAATGCAAACATGTATTTGGAAAAGTTGAACAAAGTACATAAAAATAGGCAATCAAGTATGCACACCTCTTTTGTGTCAAATTTGGAGATTGGCATGTACAGTAAGGTACATTCAGAGCGAATGCGTAAGAGTGATCACTTTTTTTGCAATTGGTGCAGGTATCATAAATCAACGGGTGAATTTCAATGACGTATGCAAAAAGTCGGTAATATCTGACCTGCATATTGTGAAGTGTAAAGATAATGTTTTCTTAAAAGAATATGTGCAAACAGAAAGTTACATTAGTAAGGGAAATTTCTAGCCTACATTTCGCGTAGATGCATATTCATATAATCTAATCCTTTGGGCGGCGAACAACTTCTCCAGATTGTACATATGTAATGTTCTCTTACGCATGAAATCAAAATGGGTCATCACACCCCTAGTGCCAGAGAACCTAATACATGTAAGGAGGGTAACATATGTGAGATCAAGTATTTATAACTTGTAATGAAAATGGAAATTAAAACTAAGGTTATTGGTTGTATATACCATCCTTCAAAGTCTTCTGTTGCTTGAATGTCTGGGTTGATCAGCAATCTACTGATTGGCAAAGTAGAAACCGATATTCCTAAAAGTATATTGTATGGGAGAAAATATATTAATAAAGTCTACCATCATAGTGATGTTAAACAATTTGATGGGTGAAAGTGTATCAATTGGATGTGATGGTACCTTGGTAATCTCTAACGTGCACTCTGGAAGCAAGAAGTATATTTTCAGTACCCAAATGTTGCTGAAGATAGGTGCCCTCAACTTCTGCGAAATCTCCCCATAAAGGTAGCCTTAATGGGCGCATCCTACATATAAGAATTAGATGGAGTAATATTAGGGAGAGCAACATGCGTTAATAGATAAGGAAAAATCTATACTAATGAAAATACATACTGTATATCAGAAAGTAATAATTCGCGTCTTGCAGTGCCCCTGTTCCTTGTCGTTTCTAAAGGAGATATTGCCACTACCATGCCGATAACGTCTAAACAATAGAAGGAAATGAAAATGTCATAAATACTTGAGAGGAAATACATATAGTAATATAGGTACTTAAGTTCACCGTGTTAATTATACGTACCGACAACATTGTCACGTGTTCTTAGACGCCGAGGGACATCAATGAATGGCACACAAGGTGGTAGGTGCTCGTAAGGAATATCAGGACAATCCTCAACCACACCAAGGAGTCTCGATCTCGGCATAAAAACCAACTTCAAATTGTTCTTTACCACATTCCTTTCTCCATCTGTCGCAGCATCAACCAAGAGCCCAGAGATATGGTAAACTTTACCAGCATCGAGTATAGATCACCATTGGTTAATTTGAGCATTGCCTTCTATGCTGGCGAATATCTCATCACACTATAAAACAATCAACTCCACTGATAAGCAATTTACTTGTACATGGTGGGAAAATTTTTAGCAACTTCAATAAATCAATACCTGATAGTCCATAAATATAATTTTCCACAGTGTGCGTTGCTCATATACTCGAACCTTTATTGATCGCATGAGTCGAACAATTAGGGTGACCGATCTATTGCAAGGGTTGATGGCACATATAGGCATAGAAGTATGCACTAAACCTGACATATCTATAACCATTAATAAAAGAAGAAAATAGATTAGTAAAATCCAATGTAGTGAACACATCATGATAGAAAATGAAATCTATATGAATGTAGCTAAGATCATTATTATACGGAAGAAAAGGGACTAACCAAGCATCAGGAATGCCATTGAAAATTTCACGGTAGACAATATTTTTAGTCATATTATGAGACACATCCCTTTTGTTGCAAATTAAGAACTTCAGCCCTGAAGGAGAGGTGGCACGAGGTATAGCTACATATAGTTGACCATGGGAGAACACAGGTTTTGGAAGATAAACTCCTACATAATGTAATGTTTGTCCTTGACTTTTATTAATAGTCATTGCAAAATCCAATTTCAGAGGGAATTGCCTTCTTTTCAAGGCAAATGGTGAGTCCTTAGCTGAAGGAATTAAGTCAACTCGTGGGATAGTCACTACTTGCCCAATATTTCTTCCGGTCAAGATTTTGGCTTGGACAACCTTACTACCAAGTCTTTCAATAATCAAGCGAGTGCCGTTGCATAACCCAATTGATGGGTCAAGATTTCTCAGTAGAACAACAGGGACACCAACTTTCAACTGTATTTCATGATTCGGGAATCCTAAAAAGTTCATACCATGTAGCATCTCAGGTGGATTAATGTCATCAATAACAGAATCAATATTAGTTGGCAGGAATGTGTCAGAACTCAGGTATGTACGGCTACTACCAGGAACCATTGATAGAATCTTAGAATTTATTTCATCCACATCAGTGTTTAAGGGGGCCAATATACAACGGTCTTCAAAGTATGACTCGTCTCTGTATCTTTCCACCAAACTTGGGTACACAAATTTGATCAAGTTTTTGAGGCCGTTGGTGTCATTCTTAATGAGAAATTCTTCAGGAATCTCTATCCAATCTAGTTCAATACCACCAAGGAATGAGTATCCTTGCACACGACCATTACCAACATTCAAAGTCCATTCTGCAAAAGTCTGCAACCGCTCATGTTCATTGTCACTTAAATTTGAATGCATGAGCCGCATGTTGGTTCTAAGATGTTGAATATTGCAGTAAGACCAAAATGATGCCCTTGATATTGAAGATGCAACAATATCTGCTCTGGTGCCCTTTGTAACAATAGGAAGTATTTGCCTGAAATCACCTCCAAAAATGACTATTTTCCCCCCAAATATTTGGTTCCGATTGCATAGATCTCGTAAAGACCGCTCAACTGCTTCTACCGTGTAACGATGGGTCATGGGAGCCTCATCCCATATGATAAGTGATGTTTCCCTAATTAGCTGTGCTAATTCAGACTGTTTAGAAATAGAACATGTAGATGTCTCATCTGCATCAATTGGTATCTTAAACATCGAATGAGCTGTTTTCCCAAAAGGTAATAATAATGCAGCTATTCCTGAGGATGCCACAGATAGCACTATCAAGCCTTTTGATCTAAAATGTGTTACAATAGTTTTCCAAAGATAGGTTTTTCCAGTCCCCCCGCTGCCATAAACAAAGAAGCAACCTCCTTCTCCATGTTCATCAGCGTGGATAACAGATTGGAAAACTCGCATTTGATCTGTATTCAATGTTGGTAGCAACATCTCAAGGTTATGTTTCTCTTGTTCTTGATCATAATCAAGCTGTTCTCTGATAAGTTTGTTACTAAGTTGACGCAGCAGATTAGGTGAAGGTAGAGGCATAAGAGGGAAGTCCCTTAAAGATCTACCATTCTTATTCAAAATCATCTCAATTTCGTAAAGTCCAAGGTCTTGTCGTTGTTCCACACTAATCTGTAAACTGTGATCTCTGAGATCTCTTTGTATTCGTCTCTGTAAATCATCAGTGAGGTCTTCCCAATGTTGTTCCCACAATCGATGGGGGTCAGACACTTCTGAGAACATTAGCATTGAACAGAACATACGTCGAAGTTCAGCCCCTGTCGCCCATAGGGATGCTTCAGCTAGTGCCTCATGCCACTCATTAGCATCGTCTACCAGTCCTCGTACCAAGTAAGCTTCCTTAAAAGTTGAATATAAGATTCCGCTAATGGTTCTTAAATCCTCATATGACGTAGCTCCCTGAACAATGTGTAACAACATTCGCAGATAGTATCTCTCGCCCATGTTTGGGTGAGCATAGGGCAGTCGACCGATGCATACTCTTTGTTTTCTTTTAGTCCATTTCCGCATTCCTTTATTCCATACATAGTAAGAAGGGAATGTTGCATAAGTGTGATATCTTGCTTCGGTATCTTCAATATTCGCAATGAACCATCCTATAAGCATAGTATGTGCACCTTGTTCCACAACCCTATGAAGTTCATCATGATCATTGAATACAACATGTTATTTCCCCGGCAAGTGATACTGTAATAGTTCAATAGATGGATAACGTTGCGTGATATCGAATTCAAATATTCTCCAAACAGCATCCACCGGTGACACATAACGACAATCCAAGTACTGTTTAATTTCATTGACATCTTCATAGTTAGAAGGACCAATTCCATGTTCAGGGTTATGGACATTATCTTCAAGGACTATGGCTGCTCTGTCAGCTCCCTTATGCATGTATTTGTGAAGGTACTTAATGACCTTCTTCTGTGCACACCGCTCAACGTTAATATGTGCATCATATTTCACACACAAATCACGGTTATATGGTATTACCCATCTATTGTCCATTCTCTTACCACGAATTGTTACACTCCGACCATCATCCCGGCGCTTGTATTTCATAAAACCATTTTCTTCAATAATGGTTGTATCACAAAAAGTCTTTGGGTAATGCTTTGTGCACGTGTTACCATCCATGCATGGAGCGTACGGGATGTTAGTGCCACATGGACCATGTATCATATGTCATGTAATAGTTTCAAATGCGAGGGGGTCTGTGTTTTCATCAGGGAGCTCTGCGGATATTATACGGTCAATATCTTCGGCACATATGGGCTTATCTTCACTTGCAAGTGTTAATAATATATGGGCATATGGTAATCCCCGTTTTTGGAATTCAATAACATGTATATCTACATATGTAATAGAGGAGTATAGGTTATAAGGATTTAAATAAATGACCATGAATAAAGTACGATTGAGATTTTAGAATCTCCAAAGTGCATGACATAATTAGACAACAACAATACCTGCTATGACTTTGCCAAAAATATTTCTCTCTTTGAAGTCTCGTTTCAGCTCTTTTAGCCTTAAGCGAAATACTCGAGCAACAATGTCTGGTCTGTAATTCGCATGTTGGCCTGGTTGTTGTGCTAAAGCTTCCTAGATTTCCGACCAATTTGGATTACAGGTGAATGTGATAAAAAAATCTGGATAGCCCATTTGACTACAGATGGCCATTGCGTCCAAAAAATGTTGTCTCATATAGCGGGGCCCACCCGTGAATGAAGCAGGTAATGCTAACCTTCTCCCCACTGCATGGGCATCATTTTCACCAGCAGTAATAGCATCTTACAAGCCGCTGCATAATTCTGCACGAAGTGTGCTTTGGTGCTTTTTAATATATAGTAACCTCCAAGCCTCAATCGCAGCATAACAATCAACTATAAATTGAAGGAACAATCTACCGCATCGAAGTAAAATGTTTCCTTCATTAACCCTAAACTGTATGAGGAATGCATAAAATTCTCTCATTGTCACCGTTCCTCGAGCAGTGCTTGATCCCCCTACTTATAGAATATAAGCTGTCCAACCATCCGTTCCATATGGGAATAGGAGTGGGTATTGAAGAGGCATATACGATGGTTGGATTTCATATACTCACTGTAAACTTCCACCTATTTTTCGAACAATAATATCTCGGTGCTCTTCATCTCCAACGTCACCTCCGACTATGAGAGCTGCAACTTCGTCCACAGTGGGCAATGTGTACTGTCTTCTAGGACGTGCTTCAATAATGCGAATGTTTAAATTAATCACATTATCAGCCTCAAAGATATCACGTGCATTGCGGAAAACCTTCACATAAGGATTTACAGTATCAAGCATATGTTGTAAATCTTGTAAGGTTTGCTCATCAACTCCTTGCTCACTTTGTTGTCTATTTAACGCGCTGCATCGATTTCGTACTTCGGCATGTGTGTCATAGACATATAGTTGAGCAAATTTGGGTCGTTGTCCTTGTGCAGGGAGCAAAGATCCAATTCGGTGGTAATTGTTGCCACTCATTCTGAAGGAGTAAGGACCATGCCCATCCATTACTGAGTGATCGATAGACCCACCCATTGATGTGAATGATAACATGGAGTTATACAATCTTATATTTTCAAGAAAATTGGGCGTATTCAACAATGTGTCTAGCAGTGGAGGAGGCGAGGGCAACACCGGCAACATAACACGTCCACTTTGACAACAAAGCATGAATCGAGGTTGTGAAACACTACCTCTTGCAACTCTCTCATCCAACCACATGGCCGCGCGACAGTGCCCACAGGAAACCAAAGTTCTCGTGAAATTCCAACGGTTTACGAACCTTCTTGCAGGTGGAGTGCTACGTGCAATTGCTAGTTGAATTTCTCTAGATTGTGACTGATACTGCTCATGTTCTGCAATGAAGTGTGATTGAGTGTGATCTGGATGACGCCGGCTAAATAGCCTCCATCTTGCATTTTGTTGAGCAAGTCTCGCTCGAAGTCTTCTTACAGTGATGTCACCATTTCCGATTGGGGTTTCCATCACTACTTCAGATAAATTATGTGCACTATTGTTAGCTAAAATTGTATCATTATGGTGTTCAGTGAAACAGATTTAATTGCACAAATAGGATATTTAGGCTCTGTTCTTTTCGTGGTTCAATTGCAATTTACCACCCTCAACCCACTTCACCCCACTTCAACCTACTTCAACCTATTTTAATCCACTTGGAAAAAAAATAACAACTCCAACCTACGTTAACCCACTTCAACCCACTTTAACAAACTTCAATCCAACCTTATTTGTTATTTTTATTTTCAATTTTTATTTTGAAGTTTAAAATTTTTGCTTTTATTTTTCTGTGTTGTGATTTTTTATTGTTTTATTATTTTCTTTTTATAATTTTTTACTTTTTTTATTATTTTGCGTTTTAAATTTTTGTTTTTGGTATTTGTAATTTTTATTTTGTAATTGTAATTTTAATGTTTTTTATGTTTTTACATTTTTGTGTATTTATTTATTTTTTATTTATTTTTTACTTTTTTTAATTTCCTATTTTTGTGTGTTTATTTTCTAATTTTTTTCATTTTTTATTGTTTAAGTTTTTTATTTTGCTCTTTTATTTTTTATTTTTACCTTTTTTTAGGGGTTATCTGTATAACATATGAAAGCTCTAATGTTAATATCAATATATTTTTTATAATGCATACTATACTTCAACCTCAACAAATATCAATATTGAGGGCACGCCTTCGGAAAAAGAATGCAAACTTTTTTTTTATGTGTTTGTCAATTTGCTACAATGTCTCTTATGATGTATGGATTGAGGTTATGAAAGTTTAGGGCACATTATAGATGGGAAATGTAATTATACCACAAAAATGGGAAATTCTGAATGTATTCTCATTTAAAGGACACACTACCGCACATGTAAAGTAACAAAATTTGGAAGTATCTAGTGGTAATCACTAAGAGATGTATCAAAAAATTAGACCCCACCATGCGTGGAATTTTCTCTTGAAAGGAAAACGATTGAAATTTATGATGATGTAAAACTGTGTATTCATGCTATATTTAGTGCACCATAAAACTATAGTAAATTAAATCAAATATAGCCATATTAAGCTATTAATCATTGGCAATTTTATGTAATTTTCATGCAATTTTTGCTTGGAAAAGTTTCATGAAAGGTTTTGGATCTTTGGAAGTATTTAGTGGTAATCAATAAGCTATTAAAAAAGAAAAATTGACTCTTGATGTGCAAAACTTGATTAGCTTATTGATTTATCAAAGGTGACACTATCGGAAACCTCAACAGCTTCGACTTGGTGTTTATGGATTTATCTCCTTTGTGAGTTTTGAGTAATTTTTTATTTTTGGTTGGTAATATTAACATGAAAGATTTAATCATGATAACGCATCAGGTATAAGAAGAGTCCAAATTAGCATCCAACACTTCTGTAACAAACAACAGTTGCCTAAAACATAGATCATATCAAATCGATCGATAAACATAAATAAGTGAGAAAAATAAAATTGATTGGGTCATTTAATTCTATCACATCAAATAAATAATAAACATCCACAAAGGCCATGATAAGTAATATGTATCAAAGAGATTGGAATCTACAAATTCAAATCTAAACAAATTATGCCAAAACCCTCACACAAAAGCCCTCAAAGTAATTGACGCTTTAAGTAGAAATTGCTATAGAAACTACTTATGACCTACGTACTTGTTAATCATTGACAATGATAATTATTATTAATGTTTTTACAAAATCTTTTTGTGGGTGTCTTGGAATGAGCCAGAGAGATAGAATTTATAGATTTGGACCCGTCTAAACCATTGAATTCTAAGGCCAGAATGTATGTGAGCCGTTGAAAAATACACCTTCAACAAAAAAATAAAAATAAAAATGCAGAGATAAAATGAGATCCGACCAGCAATTTTAAAAGCTCAAATCGAATTTCAGCCGTTGGATTAGAGAAGAGCCTAGAAGGGGTTAAAATTGGCTGTATTTGTATCCTTGGTATGAGAGGTAGAATTTGGATAGATTTGGACCCGTTTAATACATTGGATTCTAAGGCCAGAATGCATCTGACCCATTGAAGACACACGTTCAACAAAAAAAAAAAAAAGAAAAGGAAAAATCGTAATTCTGCCTATGGGTAGGTCCTATAGGCTACATGTAATTGTCAGCCTTTCCGCAATATTAAGGCTGTCAGGCACGATGGCCTCCAAGAATCGTCAGTCGCACAAAGCATTTATTTCCCCGGTATTTTCAGTCCTCTTTGATGTGCAAAACTTGATTAGCTTATTGATTTATCAAAGGTGACACTATTGGAAACCTCAACAGCTTCCACTTGGTGTTTATAGATTTATCTCCTTTGTGAGTTTTGAGTAATTTTTTGTTTTTTGTTGGTAATATTAACATGAAAGATTTAATCATGATAACGCATAAGGTATAAGAAGAGTCCAAATTAGCATCCAACACTTCTGTAACAAACAACATTTGCCTAAAACATAGATCATATCAAATCGATCGATAAACATAAATAAGTGAGAAAAATAAAATTGGCACATACACTTGCCAAAATCCATGCTATGGTCTGCACATGATCTTCTATTCAACTAATGTTTCAAAATATATTGAATTTACTTCAGTTCAATTTTTTACAAAATAAATTTAGTTTAATTTTTGGTTAAGTTCAACTACAAGGTAAGTTGAATTTAACAAAAAGTAAATTTAGTTCAAGAAAGTTCAATAGAAATAAGTTTAATTCAGCTCCATACACCAAAATTCAATTCAAAAGAATGGGAACTAAATAAGACATTACAATATACTTTGATAATGATTTATTTAAGTAGATCGTCATGGCAAATTGGCACATACACTTTAAGATCTATGGGGGAAAAACATGATTAACTGTACGTAAACTTATAGACCTTCAGCTTCAATAGCATCAAGAGAACGTGAGGATTATGGGTACATTAGATGGATTATGTGTAATTGAAATTGAAACCACCCACAGAACCAAGAATGCAAAGAATGAAGTGAAAGAAAAAACAAAAATCATAAGCAAACACCATCAAGAGGACGTGAGGATTATGCGCACCTAGCAAGATCAGAATCCTTTGGAAATATATTTGGAAGAATTCAGTTGATTAATTGCAAACGATATATGAGATGGGAGAGGATGTTGTGAGATAAGATGTGAGACTGGGGGAATTGATAGACTTTTAAAACCAAAACCACTTAGCCGTTTCAGGAGAACATGAGGAGTGAGCAATGAGCAGTTATAAGTTGTGACTGTGTTGGAGAGAGGGGAGGAGTTTCTGAGTGCTTGTGAGTCTGAGGGACGTGGGAAACCATATCATAACCGAGTCAGAATTTTTGTTAAACAATAATAAAAGAAAAATTGTGCAATATTTCTGGAAATTCGAAACGACATATCTGGATTCAAGCCTCATATCTGAGGCTTCTTTCTCTTCACCTTCAATTCAGGCGACCTGTGCAAAACTGAGTAAAATTTTTTAATTAAAAAAATCAGAGGTAAAATAAAAGAAAAATTATGCAAACATATCTGGATTGAATGCCCAGATCTAAGACTTCCGCCTTCAACATGCTCCTGACTCTCTCTACCTCCATTCTCTTCACCTTTAAATGCAACGACATGTAGACAACTGAGTCAGGTTTGTTTAAATATCAATCAAAGGTAAATTAAAAGAGTGATTGTGCAACATATATGGAAAAAGGTGAGTTGAAAAAGTGATTGTGCAACATATCTGGAAAGCCACAATTCGACCAAGAACACAAAATTCTGAAAATAGATGTGGAAATGCCAAACGACCAAGAACTAACTCGAATCCACGGTTGAACACAAAAAACCTCTCAGACCTTGCGCACACAGAAAAATCTGGAAATGCCTAACGACCAAGAACACACCCGAATCTATATAATAACACAAAAAATTTCTCAGATCTTGCAAACAAAGAAAAATCTGAAAATGGATCTGGAAATGCCAAATGACCAAGAGCACACTCGAATCAACCAAGAACACAAAAAACGTCCTAGTTCTACCCAAAACAGAGCAAGATAGAGCGAAATTATGATGAGGAACAACCACACCTGATAAGGGCTTCATAGAAGAAGGCTCAGACCGATTCGGTTTATACCACAGGCGGCCGATTCAAAGACATTCCTCCAAGATTCCACTGTTGGGCTCAGAAGCTCAAACTACCCAGATGTGACTTCCGTTGATAGCACACTTGGATCTCCTCTCTTTTCTCTGTGAATGCGGAAGGAAGAACAATGTGAACAAGGTAGACACAGGGAAGGAGAGAGAAAATGAAACATAAAAAAATCATGCTCGAAGCAAACATAAAAAAATCATGCTCGAAGCAAAACAAATTCGAGAGAACATGAAAAATCAAGAGAAATCATTAATAAAGAACTTGGACTTGTAAAGATCTCTTAGAGCAAATATTGAAGTTGCAGAAACTCTTGCCCATGAGAGAGAGGGAAAGAGAAAGAAAAGGGGGGGGAGAGAGAGAGAGAGAGAGAGAGAGAGCAGGAAAGAGGATAGAGATGAGCCTGATTGCGAACGCAGAGAGAAAGAGATGCAGGAAGTGGTGGGAAACGTGATATCCTGGGGTTGTCTTTTATGTGAAAATTTGTTTAGTTTTTTTTTTAACTAATGAACGGTGGGTGATTAACTTTGTGAGCTTAATCGATGGTGAAAAATATATAGGCCTCCGACTTTCACTCTCAGTGCAGAAAATGACTGTTAAGAAAAGATTACTATTATGTATTATATAGATTTATGAAGCTTAAAGGTAGGATATTGCCGTAAAAAAAAAAAAAAAAATTGGATCTAGCATTAGCAAAAATACATTCAATTCCATTTAGTTCCATAAAAATAAGCTCAGTATAGAAAAGTTAAAATGAACATAATTTTAGTCAATTTATTATTCATTTTCTTTCAAAGGAACTTAGTCTCTTCATTTGTGATAAATTTTTTCCCCAATGCTCTGAAAACTCTAGTTGCTTTATACATCATAGTCATAAATGACATACATGATTGAATGTACGGGTGGACTATAGGATAGGTCTAGTTACCATAGGATCTGTACATTAGTATAACGGGTCAGTTGGGTCAAGATCGGCCCATTAACAAATCAAGCTAGGAAAGCTTTTCATGTGAATGAATGAGAGGGCTCAATCAATCTTAGACCGGCCTCTTTTTAAACATGACCAAACATGCATAAAAAAACTTCCATATTGTAACTATTAGTGCATATAACTTGTTGCTAATAAGTTTGACCGAGTGTAGCATTCAAGCAATCTTTAAAAAAAAAATAAATTTAAGAAGTATACCATGTAAATTAGTATGATAAACATGTTAACAAAATATTGAGTTGTTAAATGGGCTATTAATGTGTGGATTTGCCAACTCATCAATGTATTTACATGGGTTGAGCCGTTGTTAATCCAACCTATCACCGACCTGGCCCCAGCATTAGCCGAGCTATTGATCTTTTAGTACCTTAACATACGTGTCAATGATTTTTTTAGGTCTCACCTTTTTGGCTTAATTTTTTAGTACCCTGAGCTATGAGTTTCTGATTTTTTGCTACCTTCAGAAAACCTGTTTTAATTTTTCAATACCTCCCGTGTTCTTTTGTTTTTCGCTTTTGGTCCAAAACTTCTTAGAAATTGTAGAAAGACCCCCAGAATTAGGTGAAATTTACAAATAAGCTATTTTTAGTATTTTTTTCATGAAATATACTTGTTTTAAACAATTAAACTTCTTACAATGACTTTACTGGTACTGGTTATTACAATCTACTACTTATATCTTATATATTATATTTTCTGTGGTTATAGGCCCACCATGCTGAGCAAAAATAATTAAAACTAACTTAAAGAGCTTTGACCATTACTTGAACTTAATCAGCGCTGGATTCCAATGTTCCTCCAGCTTTCGGTTTACAGAGATTGTTAATCTCAACTCCATCTTCCTTAGATCAGGCACAGTACAAATCTGTTTCATTTCCTACCGCAGACCGTAGTCACTAATCAAGTTTTTAATCTTTTTCAAGGATAGTAGAACTTTGGTCAAGAAATTATAATATTTAAGACATAAGGTTCAATTGAATAATGTTCCCTACTGGAAAACTTCTGTTATTAAAAGCTTGAAAGTGGAACTATTACAATAAAAAGTTTTGAAGAGGGACTTAAACTAAGATCATTAGAGATGCTTGCTCATAGAGAAATGGAGAATCCCAACTTCTCTTTTACTCAAGAATGTTCAAATGACCGTGTCCCTCCTCAGCACTCGACCTCTCTATTTACAAAGGGAATGGAGTATATAGGATGTCCTAATGGCTACAGTACATAAAGATTTTTTACATGGCTACAGTACATACTGATTCTACAGTACATACTTTATTTTAAAAACTAGACACTTGACAAAATAGTACAATAATAAGCCAGGTACTTTTCAGAACTTTTAATGATGACAACACTAGTCATTATTATCGAGATTTTGCATTCCTTCATATCCAATTATATCTTTCAGACCATCATTATCTGGATAATCATCAAACTCTTCATCAAGTTGCTTAAGATGCTCTGCATTCTTCAAATAATTCGAGGAGATATTTTTTTTCTTTTTCTGATAAGAATTTTTCAGCTCCAATATCAAAGAGATAATTAAAGATATCATCTAACACTGCTCCGTTCAACTTCATGTAGCCTTTAAATTCATTATCATAGGTGAAAGTAGTGTTTCCGCAATACATTAATGTTTTTCCTTGTTCGATTAATGCCAACATTGATGACAAATATTGAAAAATCCAATGGCCCTTGATAAAGTAGGGTTAGTAACTAGATGTACCAGATTTCTCTGAATCCAATTTTGTCGTTGATCATTGGGATCGTCGCAATCAACGATCTCGATAAGATAATGGGCTGGTTTGGCTTTTCCATTTTTATATTCAATTAAGGCGCTATAAACTTCTAAATTTAGGCATCTGCGGACTAATTTTTTCATTAGACCATCAAGAGATATAAGAATCTAATGGATCCTTCTGAATTTGCATTGCTGGAATTTGGTTAGGGTTGAGAAAAATGAAAAATTTGGATTTGAGATTTCTGTGAAGTAAAGTACCGTCCCATATTTCCAGACTTTATAGACAGGGTCGTTTGGAGATAATGAATTTGCTGGAAAACAAACACCACCAACTCCAGACCTATCGAGAAAGTAGATTGTTGTACCCCATGATTTTCAAATATCATAGGAATAATGATGATAGAAATAAATGCAGGCTGCATATCACTCATTGAACTATTTCTCTCGAACATGAGAACTTATTTTTTCTTGGATTTCATAAGGACACTGAAGGTAACTAACTTGTAAGTCTAAAAAGGAAAAACTTTGGGCTGTTAAGTAGGCAGTAGATAATAGACCAAAATGTGGTATAGTTTTTGTATGGAATTCTAGGTTATCAATAAGAACTTTACTAGAAGGCGTAACCCGTTCTAATAGGAATGACATTTTATTAAGGATTTTCTGCTTTTCTGGTAGGAGGTCAGCTTTGATGATCACCATTGACGAGTTCTCGAGTTAGACTGTCTATCAGAGAGTTCTTCGATCCCTTTATATATTCAATAGAAAAGGAAAATTGGTTAAGCCATAATTGCCAATGCAGGAGTCTCCCTTACGCTTGCATATTTGATAAATTCTTTTTCATAAAATCAAGTATTCCTTTGCAATCAGTTCGAAGAAAAGGTTTTTGGGCTAAAAAGATTAAGAACTTTTCAATTCCCCTTATGGCTGCAAGGATTTCTTTTTCTATTGCAGGATAGTTGCATTCTGCCTGATTAAAGCTTCCACTGCAATATTTGCAGAGTTTTTCACCTTATTTAATTTTGAGTACCGCACTCCAGTGCTCATTGCTGGCATCTGTCTCAAGAACTAAATCATCTCCTTCATTAGGCAAATTAAGAGTAGGAAGATTTTTACACATGTTTTGGAAGTTTTGAACAATCTTAGTATCATTAACGTTCCATGTCCAACTTACGTCTTTCTTGAGTTTCCGTTGCAATGGTTTTCTTAGCTTAGCTAAATCTTTAACGAAATCTAAAGCATAGGTAAGGCATTCAAGAAACCTTTCTAGTTGCTTCCTATCTTCAATTTTTTAAGAAAAATTTTCTATTTTTTTCAGATTATGCTTTTGTAGGATAATTTGTCCGACTTTTATCTCTAGACCTAAAAGTTCAATTTCTTATTCAGTATACATGTACTTGTTTTTACCAAGTATGATACCATGATCAATGTATCTCTGGGTGACAACTAAGAGGTCGTCTTTGTGGTATTCTATGGTTTTAGAAAAGGCAAGGATATCATCAATGTAAACTAAACAACAATGATTAAGGTCTTTGAAGATGTTATTCATTCTTCTCTGGAATATTTGGGGTGTATCTTTAAGGCCAAATGACATTACTATCCATTCATAATGTCCTTATGGAGCACTAAATGATGTTAAAGGAATCCTTTCCTCATCCATTTTTATCTGCCAATAACCGCTTTTGCAATCCATTTTTGAGAACCAAGAGGTTCCTTGAATTTTGTTGAAAAGGACTATTTTGTTAGGAATATAGTAACCATCAAAGACAGTATTATCATTAAGCTTTTTATAATTGATTACCATTCGAACTTTCCCTCTTTTTTCTTTAGCATGATTTCTTACCATGAAAGTGGGACTGATATGAGGACTCTTACTGTTTCTAATTAATCCTTTATCTAGAAGTTCTTTGATTTGTTTATTAAACTATTGGATGCCCTAATGTGTATACACCATTTGTTTAACTCAGATAATAGTGTTAGGATTTAATAAACTGATTTTAGCAAATGTTCTACCTTTATCTCAAAATTTTAGAGGATTATCATAGTAGAGCTCTTTGCATAATTTCTCTTGTTGTTCAATACTCTACTCTTTAATATATAACTCAAGCAATGAAATTGTTAATGCTACTTCACGTTGCGCTGGCGTTATCTTCTCACCACGCTGACTGCATGTAAACTCCATTTTTTGATAAGTGTAAGCCTTACTTAATTTTTTAATAGGAACTGAGCGACCATTAATTATGAATATGATTTGGTTTATGGTCTGTTTGCATGGAGAATATAATATCTGAAAATTATTTCCAATAAACATATCATGAGAGGGTTGGTCAGTAGTCAATAGAACTGGTATAATGCATTGGACTCCTCCTAACTCTATGGATAACCCTTATATTGCCTTATTATGGCTCATAATACTATTATCAGCTATCCTTATTTGTAAAGAATTTTCAGCTCTTTTTCACATAAATTCTGGAAATAATGATCTTTTTTCAAAGCATACAGAACAACCACTATCTATGTAAGCACACAGTTTATATTTATTATATCCCTCTAAGCATACTTTTATTGGGATATAGATGCTATTAGGATTTATATTGGTAACTTCATAGCATATCTCTGCAGTCATGTTCTTGACTAATTCACTCTCATAGATTCGTTCACTAACAGTTCTAGTTTTTTTACCTAATGACCTTTCTATCTAGACTTCTTATTCGATCTATATTAGGTTTTGCAGCTTCAAAACTCATTCTATTCATTTCATTAGTCATGCTAATGGTATCATCTTCTTTAAGTTCTTCTTTAGCTGATAAAGATCCTTCTCCCCAATCTAACCTTATATTCACACTTCTTAATAATTGGGGTTTAATGGAGATCTTACCTTCCTCATCAATCTTTATTGTATTTTTCTTATTGATCTTTGTAGGATTGACAAAACTAGATATACATGAGCGATCAATTTTTATCTCCTGGGAATTGGACTTAATCCTCTGCATGTTTTGCTTAGGAGTAGGACTTTCAAGTCTTTCTGCCTTTATCATTGTCACCTTAGTCTTAGGATCTATTGTATTATCTAATTTGTAGACAATTTTTTAAAATATCCTTAAAGGATATCCTCCTCTTTTCATGTCCAATAATTTTTCAAAATATCCTTAAAGGATATTCTCCTCTTTTTATGTCCATTCCAACTGTTTTTATCTCAAGGGGTAGGAAGTTTTTAGCAAATTCATCTTTTAGATGCATATAATATTGGTTGGCAATTGAATCCTACTGACCCATTACATAAATTGGTCTTTATCCCTCTGATAATTTGATTATTTAATTTAGTATACCTAATATCACAAAGTAAAGCGTAAAGATCAATATCTTTACCATAATATTATAATGGAGTGATTTGAACTTGGACACTTCCGACATGGATATACCTCTGTTTTCTATCTTTGTTATGCTTTAGGATATTCTCCCAATTAATGAGATTAACTTCCCTAACGTCATACTCACAATCCTTTATCTCAAGTTCTCCTTCCATCATTTCACATACATATTTGCTTTTCAATTGAAAGGACTTTTTATATATCATATTCTTGTAGATTATGGGAAGAACCCAATCTCCTTTGACCTCCTCGTGATCATTATCTGTAACAAACTCTTCTCCTTGAAGATCACCAAGACTAACTAAGCTACTTTTCATCATATGACTTGTTTCTTCATAATTACTTTCTTCATATTCATTGTCTAATATAATTTCAACAATTCCTTTGTTGTTACTTAGAGCTAGGTCTAATACTTCATCTTCACTAAGCTTAACATAATGTAGGCTTCCCAAAGTTTCGATAAGCTTATTATTCTTCCTATTTTTGTATTAATTAGCATAATATCCTACTTCTCTGTATGCCTAGTATTTGCAGTTGTTTTTTTTTTTTTTTTGCAGGACAGTAAGCGATTTTCCTAAAAACCTGCGTTTTTTTTGGACTTGATTTGTTATAGTGTTTTCTTATATTTCTCACCCCCTTTGCTTGTTAAAGCTCTTCTTCTTATAGAATTTTTTTTTCCTTCATTTTTTAGGTTATTTTTCCCATTTGTGAGGTGAATCCTAGCAAGTTAAAACTGTTTTTTTATCTTCTTTTGCTTCTGGAGATCAAGACATTGTTCATTAGCCCATTTACACAAATAAGAAATTCTTGAACCAAGGGTATCAACAACATCTGTTCGTTCAAGCCAAACCATGTATTTTTCATTCATTATAAAATTTATTAAATATGGCAATTTGTCATAGAACATACCAAGATTAGTTTCATTATGCCCAATTTTGTAATAATATTGACTGAATTTAGCAATATAATTTTCTAGATATCTCATGTCCCATAATTCTACGTTGTTAATTTTTCTTTGCCATTCTCTTGGCTTTTCTTCTGAATCAAGTTTAGCTCTAATGAATTCAGTTTCTATTTCCTTACATAAATTTCGGAACATAGCAGCTGATATTTGCATTATTCTTAATGTATTTTTACCTTCTTCACTTAATGAACCATACCGATCAGCTACAATGCTAAAAAAATTATGTTCAATGTAGTTTAGAAAATTAGCAACAGTTCATGTAGTATTTAGGTTTAAGACACTATTCATTCTCCTTTTTCAGGGTTCAAATATTTCTTCTCTATTATAGGTTCCATCAATGCTTAAAATGCATCATGTTTGACTAATTAGGGTAAGGTTGATTTCTTCAAAGGTTGTAGTCTTTCTTGGGATAAACCCAAAGGAATTGGTTGTACATCCTACTGAAACGTACCTAGGTCTTAAGAAATGAGTATTTCTTCTAGAAAGTTCATCAAATTCTTCAGGTTTAGGAACAACATTAACTAGATTGGTTTCTATTTCATATAAGTCGATCTCTTCTCCAATCTCATTGATCTCATCTTCAACAGTCACCCTTCCATATTTTTTATACAATTTTTTTCCTAATTTCTTCTAATGGTAATACATTGAGATCTTCTAATTTAATCAGGTTCATTTATTGATATATTTCTTCTTCTAATTGGACATTAGTAATTTCTTCATTGTTATCAGATAAAACGTCATGTGTTATCGCTAATGGCGCTCATGATTTTGTTTAATTCTTTTGGATTTTGTTCTTTCTTGAACATTTTTTGTAGCTTTTCAAGATAATATTGTTCATACTCCATCTTCTTTTTCTTTCTTTTCAATCATTTTTTTACCAGATTTTTCTCCTATTTTTTTGAATTTTTATCTCTTACAAAGGAAATTGAATCTTATTTTGCGAATTTTGGAAATGATATTTATGCTGAAAGGGAGCACTAATACTAAGAGTAGCTTTTAATTCTAAAACTATATCAGTGATATAGTTTAACTTCATCAATAAGAGAAAGATGGACTACAGTTAACTGATTTTTAAACTCTTTTAGTTCAGTCTTAGTTTTAGCTAATTCCGCTTTTAATTCTAAAACTATGCTAGTGATATAGTTTAATTGAGGTGCTAATGAGATATTACTTTCCAGTGAATGAACAATATATGAATAGTTAGGACCAGGGCAAGCAAGTGATACTTCAAGCATTAATTAGCTTAATTAGTCATTAATTAGCTTAATTATCTTAATTATTTTTGTGCATGTGGATCTGACACCAGATGAAACAGGACGTCGAGTTCTACCAGTGAGCAAAATACCACAAACAAAATTTTAAATTTTTCAAAAGTAAGTTTTTAAGGATTTGGGTTAAAATGCAAATTTTAAAAGTTTAGAGACTTAAGAAAAAAAAGAAAGGTACCTAAAAATTCGAATAGCAAACGTCGAGGTACTAAAATATTCACTCCAAAAACTCAGGCCCTGAAAAACTATTGTTGCATACGTTGGGGTACCTAAAGATTAACTCCTCATACTAACCTCATTTAAAATGGATGAGCTGTTTCGCCAAATGGGGATCTGGCTCATTATTGATGCCTAATTAAATGTACTAGAAGAAGCTCAAACTTTACATTGCTATAGCACAAATTGTAGAGTCCTAGTACACAATAAGCAAGGCATAGATTTATCAAATATATTCATGACCAAATCAATTCATGATTTGTAGAGTACAATGTTATTAAGTTTGTATTAAGTAATTGAAAAGTGAATTTCATTACATGTTTGAAATCTACAATTACACAAGAGCAATTTTTTGATTAAAAAAATTCATTAATTAAGCATACAACATTTACAATAAATATCTCTTAAGAAAAGTAAATCTGAATGCATCAAAGTAAATCATTCTCTCTGAAAAACTTATGGTACTATCGATCGACTCTAAACTTGTAGCATCATTCTTGACACCAACTGCATATTTCAATATCAATGTATCTTCCCTGAAGTCAGGGAGCTATAGTATAACTGCATAAAACAAATGCCTAGACATGATAGATTACACTTGAAAGAAATATCGTCACAGTAGAACCACATAAAATTCTAATGTTGACACATTACTTAATCAAAATAAGTAGAACTAATACGATAACATTCAAAACATACACCACAAGAAAATCACCATCCAAATTTCCAAATTTACGGCAAATCGCAAAAAGCTAAAGAGCTAAACTCACACTAGAGATAAGGATGGCCTAAATCTTGCTAATGATGAGAAAAATAACCAACCAAATTCTCATAATATGGAGACGAAATTTATTGAAAAGAGGTCTAAAAATACCTTATAACCAATAAAACTTCAACAAATGTGAAAATTGAACCTTATTACCACCATCAATTATGGGCAATGGAGGAGATGGAGATTAAGGGTTTTTTTTTTGGGGGGGTGACGGAGACTTCATTTTTTTGATAGAGAAGGATGATTTTTTACCCAGAAGTCACTACAAGTCATTAATGCAATTGTGATTGCAAGTGACATATAATTAGTAAGATAGTTGATTTATCATAGGAAAGAGGTCCTAAGGTCAATTCTAGAGAGGAGTAGAGGACGATCAAAGAAAAGGAGAATTTTATGTATAACTAATGAGCAGAGAACAAAAAATAAAAATAAATAAAACCCCGATAAAAGTGGGATCTAACATCTGGCAAGGAAAAGAGGAAACGTCTAGGTGGAAAGGGGGGAAATGAGTAGTTTCACACCACCATATGATTATTTAAAAATACTTACATTCAAATAAATGGAAAATGCTTCACAATCGTCAATTCATTGAAGTTTAGGGGTGGCAATTTCACCCGCACTTAATGGATATCTATTTCACCCGATCCAAAAAAGCAAGCGAAAACCTGAAATACATAGATGATGAATGGATGATGAATGATATTTTGATGGATTGGATTATATCCAAGTAATGCCCCATCCGACTCGCCACCCAGTCCATCACCTACTTAGTCATCCACTTGTTTATTTCCTATTTGCAATTAGTTTACTTTTTTATTTAAAATTTGTCCTTTAAATTTTACTCATTTTTTGGACAATTATATTGCTAATTCTATGATTTTCGTCAAAACTAATATGATGAATATGATATTTATTCATTGCTTATACATAAAATATTTTTTTTTAACTTTTCAAAAGACAAAACTTACTTTTTTATATAAATTTTCTAACATATCATGTATAACCTTTCATTACCTGTTTATAATCCGATCCACCCTTTTTCACCCGCAGATGGTGGATGGATGGATTAGATTAGATATTTACAGATGATTGGTGGATTGGATAAAGTGGACTAAAGCAGGTGATGGATGCAGATGATGGTTCGTCCGACCGGAAGTCGATCTATTGCCATCCCTACTGAAGTTAAGTTTGAGTCTCTAGCTTGCATTTCACATGTGCATGACTTGCTCTGCTCATTCTATCACAAATATGACTTATTGCAATAGCCAAATGAACCAGAATCTAACACTACAGAGCTTGACCTGGCTTAATTCAAATTGAAGTTTGGAATTAACGTCCTTTATTACCTTCATACTTTATACTGTGAACCAATTAGAGTATGTACAGTCCTAAGCCAAATTTTTGGCTCATAAGTGGGGGTCCACCCCCTTCACATCATCGCAAGAGCCAATTGCTTATCTCATAAATTTTTCTTCTACAATGTAAGGCTCACAGTTTTAGCTCACTACATAAAATACCCATAAATCTTACAATTAAACATATTTAATTAATTATAATATTTTATTTTGTTTCATTATTTATGTAAATAAATTATCGAAGTTATTTATGAATTTTCTAAAAAAAATTAAATAATTCATTATGATAATAAAACTTAAAAAATATCATTAATATAATGATAAAACATCATTAGTTAACTATACACCCCACATAAATTATGTCGTATGTAGCTAGGTGCATGTTTTGCAAAGATACATCAATAGATAGAAAAGATCCATCAACTTTTTCTATAGTTTATTTTACTGTTTTTTCTTCGCTTTAGACAATTTACTATTTTATCCTTATGAGTTTGTTGAATTTTCAAATCATGGGTAGGCTTTGATACCATGATAGAGGCGAGATTTACTAGTGGCTTTTTAAAGAAAAAAGCGGTAAAATTATTTTCTAAATTTTAAAAATAATTCATCCTAATAGGTAAAGATTTTAAGGTGGCACTTGGATACCAAACTAGCGAAATGAAATTTCAAATAGTATACAATACAATCTTTCAAAACAGAATCAAGTTAGAGAAGTTATACATTCAAGAGTTCTATCTGTCTTACTTTTTTGACCGCATCTTACTCCTCTTCTGCTGCGCGCATTACGTACTTTTCAGACGTCTTTCACTCTTGGTATTATTCTCTCTCCAATAAAAGTTGTGAGAAAAATTGTTGATAGAAGTTTGGAGAAAGATTTCTTTATTTTATTGCTAGTTGTTCTCTTTTCCCAAAAAGAGAAAATTAAAAAATTTTCTTACAAGGATATTTTACAAAAGTAATCGTAAGGTTGACAAACTCTGCCCCGCTCTGATTGCTAAGTACCTACTTATAGAAGAAGGGAAGTGTGCTCAGACCTCAGCGCTTACATCATAAAGATAAAATTACATGGTAGAGTTCACTATTCATGATAGAGTTACTTTATCTTCTTTGTCATTTTGTGCCGGTAAGATCTTCATCATTCATTTGCTTGGCAGGATTGTGCCTTTGCTTTTTCTTTTTCTACCTGATAAAGTTCAGCGAATTTTGCTCGAACAGTTGGACTTCCATGAAAGTTTTTGGGCTCAAGATCATAGCTAAAGTCGAAAAGATTGTCATCGATAGAGACATGGGTGGCTCCTTCTATAGTGATGAGGATGAAGTTGTTTTCATAGTACAGTGTCCCTGCTCTATTACTCATTATTCTTTCACTTTGACATTTGATAGCTAGTGCTCTGGTTGATCTTTTATAGTTGGTCCATGATTTATCAAAGGCAGGAGTCTTCAAGCCTTTATTTTTGTTAGTTTGAATAGTTGTTTTACGAGAGATGTTGCTGACTTCAATAAGATGAATACCTTCATAGATTGTATCTTCATCTTTCTCATGGGAGATTGAGAAAAATCTTAGACAAACATAGCCTTTGTTGAAGTTCTTGATTGCAATTTTGAATGCTTTTGGGAACTTTTGTAACTCAATTAAACTTATGTTTGGATAAAGAAAGTTTAGATATTTGTAGGTAAAGAGTTCATAGACGAGTTCAGAGCTTGCTTTGTTAAAAGCAATAATCCTTGGAAATAAAAATTCTCTAGGATTATAATAGAATTCAGGAAGTTCAGAAACTTTCTAGCAGGTAAGAATATTTGCATCGTAACAATTCTTATAAAACATATATGAAGATATGCCAATAGTTCTTATGCCAATATGCTAAATAACTAGTCTTTGAGCTAATGGATTAGCTTTTAGTTCGTGCTTCTCTTTCTCTTTTTCAGGGAGGGGGTTTGAAGCATTTCCCTGGCTCGTTTAAGGACAAAAAGAGTTTAGAGAGTTCAGTTTGGACTTTTCTAGGGTTCTTTTTGTAGAAATTCTCTTTGAGTTCTTCAATAGTTTGATAGAAATGAGTAGAAATCTCTCGAGCTTTTCCAATATCATCTCTAAGATTAACAACTATTTCTTCAATGAGTTCAATTTTTTCATCAATAGCTTTGCAATATTCATTAATGTTGATCACGATGTCTTCAAATTCCTTCAGTAGTTTCTCTTCTTCCATGAGTTCCATGGGTGCTTTTTCCTTATCCTCTGTATTCATTTTTTCGAGTAAGGTTGTCTGTAACTTTTTTTTTGGCAACATGCTCATAAGTAGCATTAAACTGAGACAAGAATAATTGCCACTTGTGTAATTTTCGTATGTAAAGTCAATTATCTAAAGCTTGTTTAACAAATGCAGCTACTTAGTTATCAGTTAGAGCCCTAAATGGTTTTCATAATCAAAAGATTCTCCATTTATTAATACCTCTAAGAATTGCTAAGAGTTCTTTTTCCATAGTATTATAATTCTTCTCCTATTCTAAAAACGTTCCGCTGTGATAATCACATATCCCAATTACGTCTATTTTCAAAACTACCCACCAAGTTGCATCGGGCATATCTGTTTAAAGAATTAAGTTATCTTCTGGTTTTGAGAGTCTTAAACATTAGTAGTTACAAGTATTCTTCTTTCAGTTGTCTAACAATTTTCTGTATGTTTATCTGTCCATCCAAGGGTGTTATGCTTTGCGAAGTAAGCTTTGCAAATCCTTCTTCTTTTTTGCCAGATCGGGAATATAGGAGCTGGCATAGTTTATTCAAAGCTCGTCAGGATATTCATTAATTTTCCTTGCGGCTATAGGATTATTCCATTAGTTCCTACTTCAAAAACCAAAAATTCAATTTTTTCTTTTTTAATCACAACTTTCTTTTCACTAAGGCAAATACCTTCTTTAATAGTTGTCTCTATAAGAGATTAAGGTGTTTTATATGTTCTTGAAGAGTATTTGAGCTTACTACATAAACAACAAAAAAATTGTTTAAATGTTTGAAAATATTGTCCATTCTTATTTGAAATATTTTGGGTGCATTTTTTAATCCGAGTGGCATGACAGTCCATTCATAAAATCCTTGAGATGCACTGAATCTGGTGTACTTGACGCTTGTTTCTTCCATTTTGATCTGCTAAAATCCTGGTTTACAATCAAACTTTGAGAAATGCTTTTTGTTTTTAACTAAATTCAGTAAAACTTCTTTGTTTGGTAGGAAATAGTTATTTATTTTGGTAAAGTGATTTAGTTTCTTATAATTTATTACCATTCTAACCTTTCCTCTTTTACGTTATGCTCCAGTCATTACCATAAATGCAGGTGAAGAACAGGCTCTTTTAGAAGGTCTAGTTAATCCTTTTTCTAAAAGTTCTTTCATCTGTGTTGAAAATTCTTTAATGTCTTCATCAGAGTATAGCATAGGTCTTCCTTTAATTTGTGTTTGAAGCGAAATTTCATCATAACCATATCCACTATGCTTTGCGTGCACTCTGCAAGGATGTTTTAAAGTGGGTATTTATAAAGTGTGGCCATATTTTGCGGTTAGATAGACAGTACATGTAGTTTGAGTAAATCTGACAAATTGTTTGAGAAAGTCATTTTCAAGTAAAACATAATAGCCGAAATTGTATTGAAATACTAAAGGAATGTTAAGAATTTTGTTTTCTAAAATGACGGGAATATTACTGTGAACATATTCTAAATAAGCAATTGATGAACGGATTCCTTTAACTTGTACTTTTTTGTTTGGAAGGAGTTTTCCCATTTTGGTAAAAGAAATTGTTAAAAGAAAGTTACTTCTAATCCTGTATCTACTAAGGTTGTTGTAGTAATATCTAGGTCTTTAGTAGTGATTTTAACATAAGTTAGAATAGGAAATTCAATATGTTTCCTATTCTATAAAGAATGATTTTAGTGTCGTGGCCAATTAGTGTTATGTACAAGGGATTTATTTCATAGGAACTAAATTTGTCAAAGAAGGTCATTCCTAATAGGATATGATAAAATTCATTGTTTATAATAGGATCGACATAACAACTATGTTCTAAAAGAAGTGATTCAGGAGTTTTCATCATAATTCGAGATAGCTTAGGAAGAGTGGTTCTTCTACCATCATAAGTAACAAATCTATAGCCTTGAACTGGGATAACTAGAGTTGACAAAGTTATACAATGGCATCGCAAAACTCCTGTGTCGATGACAATTTTGTATTTTACCCAATTTTGACCATTAAAATATTCCAATTTAACTTTGTACGTGCTATTACTATTGCTTGGTTTGCTTAAATTAAGACTTTTAGTGATAACTTTAGACAAACTCAAGCTTCTTGGGAGAGATGGTCAGTTAATTATCCTTATTCCAGATTCTGTATATGATAGCCTAGGAGCTATGCTAGTGGATTCTTCTTCTTCATCTACCAACTAAAAGTTTGTTAAAGAAGATAGCCTTGCATCTTGTGTTTGAGGGGCTATAATAGAACTTATAATTGAAAAGATTGGGTCAATTGTAATTTTATCTTTCTGACATATTTCTTTTATAGGAAAATTAGTGTTAGAGAAAACTTATAAACCTCTATAATAGGAGGATAATGCATCATTGCCGGGTTTGAGCTCTATGTCCATTGAAAATTTGAATTGTAAATTGAGAGTATCTTTGATATTTTTACTTCATAATGTAATTGAGTAATTAGGATAACATTCAAAGATAAGCATTGAATAAATTAAATTTCTTTGAACCATTCCTAGGTGACTATTTTGAACATTTTTAAATTGTTGATCATGAAGTGATAGAACAATTGGTGAATTAACTCCTTCTTTAAAGCATGCTTTTACTACTATCTGAATTCCTGGTAAATGAACATAATTAATTAAGTTTCGGTTTTTAGAGGGAATTTCTTCTAAAAGTTGTCCAATTATGTCCTGCGTCATTGCTTGTAATATGAGATTTCTTTGTAAATTTTGAACATAAACAGGTTGCTCTGTAGTGGAAAAAATTATTAAATAGTCCATTGTAATTTTGTCAAATAATTTTGGAGACCCATAATTTTTGATAAATATTTGTGGGTCCATGGAAGTTTGGATCAATAATTTTTTGGTCCATTTCTGGCAACAAACTTAAATGTCCGAGCACTTTAGTGGGGAACATAAGTTTGTTGACCAAATTGCCCTTGTATGTATGACCGTTGTGGATGATTGAAAAGGGAGAAAATGTGGGTTCCACTTAATTTGTATATAAAGAGGACTGAAGCCATCCTCTCTCTCTCTCTCCTCCATTTTGCTTCCTCTTTCCTCTCTCTGTCTCCTCCATTTTGCTTCCTCTCTGTATGTTCATCTCGCCCCTCTGGTGGTCTTCCTCTCTCCATTATCATCTCTCAAGGCATCCATTTTGAATCAGGTATGTAAGCTAGCCGTTCAATTTTGCTTCCTCTGTATTTTCATCTTTGAACCCATCCATTTTGCCGGAAAAAGAAACTGTAGAAACTGTGGGCAAGGTACAAATTCGAAGCTGAACCCAAGTTTCCTTCACTTCCTAAACATTGTCTTCACTGAAAAACTACTTTTCAAAAATGCCATAAATTTACTTCATTTTTCACATACCTCCATTTCCTTAGAAGATCCTTGCTCCTTTTCCATGATATTCGAAGTTGGGGCCACTGACAGAAGCTCAACTAGTATCCCACCACAATTTCTCCACCATCCAAGCTAGGTTTACTTTTTCACATGAAGATTGGTAGACCTTGTTCCACAGGCTTCAACTGCCAACAGAGATGGAATTTCGTAGACCTAGGGTTTACTTTTTCACAAGAAGAGAGGGCGATTTTCACAGCATCAAGGAGGAAGACAGAGGAGATCCAAAGAGTGGAAGAAAAATCGCGGTTGGTGGGGATGAGTGGGTGGGAAATGGAAATAATTGAGGTGAGAGAAAACCAGGTATATTTTGTTTGTCCTATCTGCTTTCATTTAGCAGGCAGCAAGGGGCAATTCGGTCAATAAACTTATGTTCCCCACTAAAGTGCTCGGACATTTAAGTTTGTTACCGGAAATGGACCAAAAAATTATTGATCCAAACTTCCATGGACCCACAAATATTTATCAAAAATTATGGGTCTCCAAAATTATTTGACAAAACTACAATGGACCATTTAATAATTTTTTCCTCTGTAGTATAGAGTTTAAAATATCTTATTGCCTTTCTTTTAAAGAAACCATCCATCTCCTTCATAAAAGACCTTGTATCATTTAGAGATAATTCTTTGGTTATAATTTTTTTCATAAAGCCGTTGGTTAAAGGCTATCATTCCTGTATAGTTGTCATTATTCTTTTATTCTTATTGCAGGATTATTTTAGTTTCTTCAGTATTTATAGGCAATTTCTGAAAACACTCTTCTTCTCGATGGTTTCTTCCCTTATTGATTCATAACAGCTTGATATTTCATCAAATTTTTCAATGTTGATGGGGTAAAGTTCTTGTTTTATTTCTTCAAATTCTTCTATATATAATTTTACAAAAATTGCTTTTCTTTTCATACAATGAATAGACTTATGCCCTATTTGTCCACAATTCCAACATTTATAAGTAGATGGTTCTCTCTTTCTTTTATAATATCAATTTTCTAGGTTTGTTCTTTCTTTTCTTAGAGTTTCATGTTTATGATATTGACTTTTTTGCTAGGTTTGTTTATAGACGATTGAGATTTTGTAAGTTTAGAGTAACTTCTCTTTCTAATTTTAGATCTTGGCTCTTTTGTTCTCGATTTTATAGTTTTCTTTTTTTTTATGTGTATATTTTGGGTATGGCTGACACTCATATTGTCGCGGTCCTCTTACATCTACACAACAAATTGTTACCTCTTTTATGTATCTCCTTCTTGACTCTTGTAGACATAGTCAAGTAGTGGAGTTATTTCTCTAGTTATACTTGTTTGAACTGTCGTTACTAATCTAAAGACTATAGGTTGACTTGCAAATTCTTCAAAAATTTCTGAAAATAGACATTCCATGGAGATGGGAATTTGTTTAGTAGAAGTTGAATATAAGTTTCTTGATTTTCTATTGAATCAGGTAGTTCATAATATTATTTATCAAATTCACAAAAGAAGCTTTTGAAATTACATAGGTTACAAATTCTTAGGTCAGTTCACTTTGCTTCTTTTCTTTTTTCTTTATTAGCTTGGCTAAAGTTTGCTGTAAATCCATATCCTTCAAACTGTCCTATCAAATATTTCTCTAGAGTCCAAACTCCTTCTTCTATATCAATTTTTAAATTATTGTTAACATCAACTTCTATTATATTTTTTATGTTCGATGATATGTTCTTGTACCAATTATGAACTATTCCTTGAAAAAAGTTAATAATTATTTTGTATATAGCCTTTACATCTCTTTTTTCTTCTATGAATTCTGGGGCTGCTAATAATGCTGATACCATGGTTGTTCTCCACACATGTAGTGCTTTTTAAGTATATGTTACAAAGTCTATATTTAGTATACTTTCCCAAGGAGGAATTAGATCTTGACTAGTGGGATCTTTTGGTAGAAATTCATCATTAATAGTTCTGGGTCTTTGTCTTCTTTTATATCTAGGGCTATATGTTTTCTTAAGTTTTTGCTAAAATTCTTCTGCAGGGATTGATATCTCTCCTTGTTCAAAAGTTATTGAGTCTGGATTATTGCAAGAAGAGTTGCATGTTGGTCCACTAGTATTCATATTGACTTGGCTAACTATCTCAGAAATTTATAGATCTTCAAATTCTTGTAATAGCATTTCAATTGTCTTATTATGATCTCCCATTAATTAATTTATTCACCTTATTTTTCTTTATCTTTAACTTTTCTTTGTTCTTCTATTTTTTTTAGTTGTAATTGTTCTGTCTTTTTTATTAATTTATCTTCGTATCTTTTTAAATATTTTTGTCATTGATTCCTGAAATTAATCTTGTTGGAAGTGTTATTTCCAAGGGAATATATTCTCTTTTTTGTCTTGGTTTTAGAATTTCTTCAAAAGTGTTGGTTATAAGTTGCATTTGTGTTACTAAGCCTTTAATTGATTGATATATTTCTTGAACTTCTTGTTTTATATTTCTTAGTTGATTTTCAATTTATGGAAAACTCTTTTTTTTAATAACTCTTCATCACTAAACCAATGTTTGGTATCTGTCATATAATTGTCACTATTGTTTAATTCAATATTTTCTGCTTTTCTTAATTCCAATTCATGATTTATCAGGTTAATTTTGTCTAACACTGCCTTTCATGTGTTAATTGTATGAATCCTTAACTCTTGTTCTCTTTGTTGCAGCCAATATAATAAGTTCTGTAACTTTTCTTTTGTAATTTCTTTATATTGTTCCATTAAGTTAATTGTTTCTTGAGTTGTAGTTATTTATATTTTGGTTCCTCCAGATTCATCTTGTTTCTGATGGACATAAATTCGTACCATTCTTTCTATTATAAAAATAATTTTAGATTCAAAAATTGTGCATTTATGCCTATTTTGACATAAATATTTTATTAGTTGCAATATATCTGTATCTCCGTATATTCCAAATTAAATTTCATTTTTAAATTACTCTAAATTAAATTCTAATATTTCTTGAAAAGTATCCATTAAGAAGCTTACCTAAAAAATAAGTAAATGAGTTCTTATATAGATATGTATGGTGCTAGGTACATAGGTATGTACATAAGAATTTTTCATACACGCCTGCCCCCCTCTCTCCCCCTTTATGTCCCATCATTTTCGAACCCCCACCTCCCTCTCCCCAATCAAGTCATCTCCTTGACGACCCCACAATCTGTTCATCTCCTGCTAAGCCCATGCTGTTTCTCTATTTGCTTCTTCTTCTCCTTTCTCTCTCCTCCCTTTCTTTCCACCCCACCCCATCCCAGCCCATCTGCCTAGCCCTTTTCTTTCACTTTTTTGAGTTTTTTCACCCAAAAACACATGACAAAACGAAAACCAAAAAAACAAAGCAAAAAGTAGGAAAAGGACAACCGGGCAAGTATGCCAAGTAGACCAACAGCTCCCTTTGATGAGCCAGCTTGCGAACTCGGGCCAATTATGCCACCGCTAAAGGAGTGAGCCAAGATCTCCTGAATGGCTGCTCTTAGAATTTAGAAATCTATTTCTTAAATATGGGTTCGTATGACCTTGCTTGATCTCAATGAAGTCTCCAATCAAGAAAACCTACAACCAAAACGAAACCCAGCTGAAGCTAACAACTCGAGCTGAGCCAAGTCTATGAGAGCCTTACCAGCGCCCAGCTGAAGGCTCGCGTGCCTCGGGCGCCGCACCTAGCGGCTCATGCAGCCGAACGGCTTGTGAGGTTGGCCGTGAGCCCCGAGCCGGCTCACCGCATTTTTTTTTGGTTTTTTTGTTTTTTTAATTTTTATTAGTTTTTCTTTTTTTTTTTAGATTTTAAAAAAGAAGTTGTGCGTTATAGAGTGGGTTCACATGTATTATTTTAGTTGGTGAGCCAAAATTGTGATTCTTGCATTGGAGAGAGGGAAAATTGTGAGCCGAAAAGTTGGATCACAAGTTGATGTGGCAGAGATAAACTTCACTGGTGAACAAAAAAATTAGCTCATCACTAGGAATGGTCTAAAGCTTGGGCTCAGCTTTGACCGGCCAAATGCAATCCTCATTTCATGATACGAAAGGCAAACAAAAAGGAACAAGCAATGCAGAAGCAGTGGAAGCATGAGTTTATCTCTGCTCATGTCGATCCCATTCTAATAACAAGATGATGCTTTGTGGTACAATATTACTACATATACGAGCACGTGTTTAAGTAACACGATGATTTACTGACTACTCCAGAGAATCACCAACAAAAAATACCTAGCTAAGGACCCTACCCAAAACAATGGGACTATTACAACCCTTTGTCTTTCACATGTTGCAGCTTTGAAACCCTTATCATAAAGTACGAATATCATTGTATCAAATACCAGTTGCAGCATCTTTGCTAGTATCTGACAGCAGCAGAGCATCCTCTTATCACTAACCCGAAACCTTAAACAGACATACACATTAATCCTGATTAACGATTTCTCCCCTCAAAGATTGGTAAAGTCTGCCATTTCGTCGATTATGCATGCAAATATAAGGGTGTTCATTATACAATTCTTGGCTTCTGCAGCATAAATGTGTATCACAGAAAAAGCCAGCTACGGATAGAAATTGTATTGTGCCTTCCACAGTGCCAGCTGCTGATCAGGAGCGTAAAGAGTGAGGATATTAAAACAAGCACCAAACTCAACTTCTTCCCCCACTAAATTCAATGCCCAAATGCCGAAGGCCTCGACAGATATCATGAATGGGGCGATCCTTGTCGCCTGATTCTAAGTGAATACGGTTTGAATCAATGAGCACTCGACAAGGTACCCGATCATCCTCCCTAATTATAAGAGAGCAGTTCTCATATAAACCCTCCTTCGGTGGCAAGTTAAGCAAACAAGATTTTGGAGCTGAAAAACGATTCTTGGTACCAACAAATTCTTCTCTGTTTTCAGCTGACAAAATGAGGCGATGCTGACGTCCCAACAGCTCTGACACATACTGCATGTCTCCTTTGTCGAGAGCGCATCGAACACGCGTAGATGATACTTGACCTTTCTCCTTTTTATCTGGAGGGCATGGATTACCAAAGTTTTGATTCTTGTCCATGACTGGATTTATTATATAGGCCTGTAACCCGTACTCATCACATAACCTTACCAGTTCAGCTGCATCACCAGCAGCTTTATATCCAAACCTGTAATTTTCACCTGCAATCACAGCCCTTGTATCATCACTGACTGAACTAAGGAATCTGTTAATACCCCCAAAAAAAAAAAATTTCAAGGGGAGTGGGAAGGGGACGAGAGCAGAGGAGAGAACTGAATTGGAAAACCTGCCACAACTCCACCTACACCAAGCTCCTTAGACAACTTCTCCACAAATTGCCTTGGAGTGAGGTGACGAACACCAGCAAAGTCAATCAAGAACTCTTTTGGAGCAACATTACCACAGTATGGAGCCCAGGAGGACAACACCCGTTCACGGTCACATTTGGCAACAACGGGAGCCCTGTTTGTGAAGCATTCCATTAGATAATCAGTCAATGCCCAACAGAAACAAGAGAAACAGACCCTTGATAATATTTCTGCATGCCATGATCAAGTGATGCAGGAGAAGGAAAAGGATAAAGGAGGAATAAGAAGATATTGGTATCTCTTAATATTTGTACGTGTGACATATTATATTCACAGGGCTATCTTTTAACAATATTATCTTTTCGATTATCTTTTTTAACTACTGAATAATATCTCCTTGATTAGGTTATCTATTTGTTTCCTTAATGTTTAGGTCTTTTCCCTATTTAAGCTTCTCTGTTATGCATTGGGACTTGAATAAAATTGAATTTTGAGAAATATTTGTGAGTGTCCTCTAATTTCTGTGTGAGTTTCTCAGTGTCGGAAATGGAATCACTCTTAGAATGTCCTACATCAAATTTGGTATCAAAGCTTTTCCATTCATACTGCCGCCAATTCTTTTCTGATCCTTGTTCTTATATTTTGCAAGTCAGCCAAGGGGACCCCAAAAAAAAAAAGAAAAGAAAAAAACTATCGTCCAAGCCCTAAGCCCACAGCCTGGGCACTGCCAGCCCTCAGATACGCTGCCTCAAGGACTGTCGAACATCAGCACCCGCCACCACCCCTCGGTCACCCACCTCCAGCCGACTACCACAACCGCCAGCTGATCACCGTAACCGCAAAACCCCAAATTCGCATACCCTAAATTGCGAATTGGCCCAATTTTCGACCCTAAAATGCTAAATTTGCCCAGATTTATCAAACCCCAACCGAAATTGACCTTACCCCTCAATTGCCCATTGAATTTCTTCCCAAAACCCTAAATCAATTGGGGTGAATCGCGTCAAAATGTGGTTCAATTGATCGTTCAACAATTCGCGAAACCTTGACCCTAATTCGCAAAGTGCTGAAAAACCCCAAAACCGCAAATTCGCTTCCATCCCCTCAGATCACCTGAAATTGATTTCATCCCCCCACTATCCTTTCCATTTTGCCCAAAACCCCTCCATCAATTGCAAGGAAAAGCTTCAAATCATCCCTTGATTGCTTGCTCAATCTCCGCAAAACCCTAGATTGCAAAACCATCCTTTGTTCGCAATTCCTGGGGTTCTGTGACTTCAGCCGCCGACAGAGAAGGCCGAACTCTCTTGCCGTGCTGAGCTTGCCACAACCGATTCCACTTCTCGCTGGAGATCATTCTTAGTGGCCCATCTTCAATCCACTGCCCTTGGTTGCTTAGAACTGCTGCTGTTCAAATCCACTTAGTTGCTGATCAACCTTGTTGCTGTCCCTGCCCCTGTGCTGCTCCGCTCCCATTGTTGCTGTCAAGCATTAGTTAAGGAGTCCTGTTGTTTGCCTGGCTATTTGACGTCCGTTGCCATATCTATTCTTATTAAGGAATGCTCAGATTTTCAGGTTCACTTTGCCACAATGGTGATGCTCAGACCTGCCTGGCTACTAGAGCGAGAACTTTCAAGTCAACTTTTAAAGTTTGGTGCTCAATTGGTAACTCTCCCATCAATTTCCAAATACACAATTGAATTCCCCTTTTGAAGATGGACTTACGAAGAAAGCTTTCTAGGTCATCATATCATTGTTTCAAGCCCTACCTGATAGTGCTAGCAAATCCTTTCATAAAAGGCTTCACATACTCGAGAGTATGGCTAGAATACACTCTTATGTTATGTTGTTAGATCTTGAGTGTGGTGCTCTTGTCTTGGACATTTTCCACCATCTTTTAGCGTCGATTAAAGATGATCATTCTCCTCTAACTTGCACATAAAGAGTCTATCCTCATGGGCATTCTTGATGAAGCATATGGCCACTTGTTGGAGTTTCTTATTCCATACTCTCTCGGAGTCAAGCCGTGGGTAGCCCGTCATTTACTGCTCCGGCTATGAGTGAAAGAGTATTGGAGACATATGCATCTCGAATTCCACTTCAACAAACCATTTCATCTATAGACGAAATTATGCACAGGAAGGACAAGGAAGGTAAAGAAGTTTTATCTAATAGAATTTGTTAAACGTGCTAAATTTAAACGTGTTTCCACATATGAGGATGTCAAAAGGCCACATGAATGAAAGCTATTGCCCAATTCTGATGACTTTCAGTTTTGGTATCCAGAACATAAGTCAGTAAGTGTGTAGAACTTAAGTCAGTTAAGTGTGCGGAACTGTCACAACTAGGAAGTGATCATGTTCATTTCTTTATCCCTGACGAACTTCTAGTTGGCAAGAAGCTATATCCACTTATTGCATTGCTACTTCTCTAGGGGAAGCTGAAAGCACTACAGTTTTCCCTCCATTTGCTGACAGAAGTGACGTCGGTTTCTTGCCTGGTTTTCTTCAGTTACCCTTGTATAAAACTCAAGGATGAGTTTTTTCCAACCATGTGAGAATGATGGACGGGAAGGATAAAGGAGGAATAAGAAAATATTGGTATCTCTTAATATTTGTATATGTGAAATATTTTATTCATAGGGATATCTTTTAGGAATATTATCTTTTCGTTTATCTTTTTTAACTAGTGAATATCTCCTTGATTAGGCTATCTATTTGTTTCCTTAATGTTTTAGATCTTTTTTCTATTTAAACTCCTTTGCTATGCATTAGCGAGACAGACTTGAATGAAATTGAATTGAATTTTGAGAAGTGTTTGTGAGTGTCCTCTAATTTCTATATGAGTCTCTCAGTGAAGGTATTGCCCTTAGAGCGTCCAACATCAAAAAAGAAACAAAAAATTACTGCTGCACACAGAACTTGAGAAGCAAAATGTAGCCAGCTGAAGTAACAATCTGCTAGAGATAAACCCCAATGACTACACTTAACCTAAGTTTATGAATTCATGCAAGATGGAACTCTTCTTCACTCCCCTCTCTCTTAAACAAAAGAAAAAGGGAGGCACGGGTAGATAACATTGTATCCTAATCTTTAGATTTACGGTTGTAAAAAGAATATATCCCCCAATGACATTCCCCTTTCGAATTAAAACCTCCATCAAAGTACATGGTCTGGAAAAGGCTCCTGAGGTTCGAACTAGTCATCAATGGTCGGCTTAATTGGTATCCTTTCAGCATGCACTGCAAATACTTTCATTTTTAGTCTGTGATCTTCTCTAAGAAGCAAAACTCAACAGAAGTAGACTGAACACTAACTGAATCTTGAAATGCCAGCCAAAAAGCTCTTTCTTTAGTGGAAGAGCAGCCATTAAAATAGTTAAAGATTAACCAAGTACAAAGTCATCTTTAAGGATAAGAACAAGGATTGTTTAAACTGATGAGCAAATTGGCAGGTAGATGCACCCCCCCCCCCCCCAAAGAAAAAAAACCACCAAAATAGTACCTTATTAAGCCTGGACACAGAAAGGTCATTCGAATCAATACATTATTTTTGAAGACGAAAGTCCAATAAATGACCAAAAGCACAAGATAAAGGAGTATGGCCTTGATGAAAGAAGAGGTGGTAGCATTTTTCTTTCAGTTCACAAGAAGATAAATACACATGAAAAAGTAAGTTTTGTATGCTAATCTCCAATTATCCATTCGCACAGAGAGATTGCACTCACACAGATGCATCACACAGCCAGACAAAATAGAAATCATCTGGGGAACAAGACATAGCGAATTCAAGCAAGAAAACACACCGAACACACACGATACCTAGGTGCCCAACCAAGCACTTCTGCCATCCCTGCAAATGATAAAAGAATTGGAACTCCAGCTTTAGATGCCTGAATTGCAAGCTCTCGATGACCAATGTGAAGAGCGTCAAACTTTCCCAACGCTACCATAGCTCCTGCAAAATGATAACCAGAAACATAAATTTCAACCGGACAAACAGGGGCAAAGAGACAGGTGTTGTTTCACAATGACAAACAGACCATCTGCAGACACTTATCAAGCAGGGCACGTACATCAACATCACCATATGTGAACAATAGAAGACTTAAATTCATCAGGAAATTAGCTGGTGCAGCAGCTCCTTTGTTTTTGGTTTTTGGGGGGGTGGGGTATTTACTGAACGAGTTTCTTCATAATATTACATTTCTAAATATGCACAAGGTACATTAATTGCCAGCGGTGTTTGCAATTTAGCATCCAATGTAAATCCATTTATTTTTCAAATTAGAGTACAGAAATAATCATTACAGCACTTCCCGTTTAGTTCATTGTTTGACTCTGTCCTACTCCCTTTGCCAATTGCCATGCCATTTCCTAGCTGGTCAAGACTCCATCCTAACCTTATTGTTGTCATTCGTACTACCTAACCCACTTCATTTTACTCAAATTAATAGCATATCTGCTCTAATTTTCAGAGATGTTTTTATATTTGGAACAGAAGATAATCAAAATGGAGCTGTCCTGTACCCACATTCAAACTCCAACACATCTTTCCTGAGTACTTTCTCTTATACACCACATTTAAGCATTTAAAGCATTCAAAAGCATCTAAACCATCATTTCTAAGCCTAGGAAACCAAGTAGGCATCTCAGGTGCACACTAGAAGGTTGGCTAAAAGGGAAGTCGGAGGGATGGCATTATCTGGTTGAGAGATGATCCGTAAATGGAGCCAAGGTGTAGGGGGCTAACGAGCGAGCGAGTGGGCTACAGATGCCAAAGCGTGTGCTTGAGGTTGCTGAAGCCTAAAGGTTTATCTTCCAGAGGAACGAGGGGGACATCAAGATAGGATAGGAAACAAGGGTGATAGGTTCAGGAGAATGGGTTTAGGCAGTCCGGTTAGGAAGGAAGAACTAATAAGAGGAGACAAAACTATTTAATACTAATGCTTATGCCAAAGAATAAACCTAACGCATTTGGGACTGGTATATTGGTCGTCTTATATCTCCAACACAGCCGCTTATTGGTAATGGAAACCCAAAATTGCAAAACATAGCTGGGAGGACAAAAAAGATTCACTTTCACAGATTGTGGTTCTCAAGACAAATACTGCCCATGACATTAGACCAAAGCATTGATTCAAAATGTGGCCGATCTATGACGAAATTGCTGCATTGGAAATGTTTTTGAGTTGGTCGAAACGCATTTTAGCCGCGATGTGGAACGTGATTTCCGCATTAGAGCGATTTTTTTTGTATTGCGACCAAAACCGCAATCGCGACAGAAACCGCATTTTGAATCCTTGGACCAAAGTATAAAATCTTCCATTGGTTTCACTACACCTACAACGTCCGGCATATAGAGGTCAAACTCCAACCCACAACTAGAACAAATGTACCGATTACATAATGCATCTAACCGCACCTGGATTGGAAGCAATGACTGAAAAAGACGACTACAAAATTGAATTCCATTGAAAGAAATCTCTTCAGCGCTAAATAATGGAAGAGATCACCATATCTAACCTATGAAAATACGAAGATGGTGGGACATGGAAACTTTTGATATCATTATTAAAAGTTTCCATGAAGACTTTTTTCCAAAAATAGCAAGTCAACTCCAATCCATGAACATGTACAAACTTGTAAACACTAAAGTCATCCTTTATTCAAAGATCTAACCTTGAATGAGAAATCCAACGAATTTATCAAATTAGATTTTTTCAGGATATACCACCTGAGATAAAAGGTAAAGAGAATTTAGCTCACTATATTTAAGGTTTAGACTAACAAGCCACTTGCTTTGGAAATAAAGAATTGAAGGACAAGGTGAAATTCTCCAGGATCCAGAATAACCACAAAAGTGGGCACAAACAAAGGAACAAAACACATACGGAGTGGAGAGAGAGCGACCCAGCTGCAGCGGGTACAAAATGAGGTCAGACCGTCAGAGGATAGAACGAAAACCATAGACAATAATGTTAACATTCTAAGACAGAATGCGTGAGAAAAAAACAAAACAGTATTAAGAAGCCAAGCGAAACCTGTTATGGATGACAACCCTTCTGATGAAAGTTCACGGTCATCTTCTTTCTGGCTTCACAAAAAGAAAAATGTGGAGGAAAAAAACAGCATCAGATATTAACCATTATATACGAAAGGGAAAAGGAAGAGAAGGCATGTCAACCAGCACATCAGATTCAAAGGCTTTCTTAAATTATAGAAGCTGTATTGTTTCCCTGTGTCTAAACCACAGGCTTTTTTGCTGTGCTTCATCAGTCATGAAACTCAATAGTTTTTAACAAGAGCAATCATCATTCGGAAATCTTAACATTTGAGCTACCTGGGAGAAATAGAGAAAGAGAGAGAGGCAGGACGGAAGGCAGAGCATAGTTATACCAATGTTTGGCTCCACAAAGCTCACAATGAAGAAAGTAATAGTGCCAAAGGGCAAGAAGATCTTGTCATAAAAGCTACCAATGAACTAAAAAAGGTAGCAACAAACACTGTACTATCATTTCTCTTTGCAACTACATATTCCAACAATGGACTAAAGTAGCAAACATGAAGAGAAAGAGACATATGCAAAGCAGTTTTGCAATTCGGTTCGTCCATTGATAAAGTAAAAGAGAAGCCAGGCACACAACTATGACAATATGGGATGAATGTCAATGGTAACAGTCCCACTGCATGCAGAACTTGATAGAACATGACTTAGCAAAACTCGAGAGAGAATTGTATGTTAAGAGGAGACTTAGCATTCATAAATCTTCAACCTAGACTAAATCAAAGACACTTGAGAGCGTGTTAGTTGAATTCGTTTGGGCAATTTAATTTATTTCGAAAGAAAGAATTAAACTTAACTCGATTGCAATTCCTTGATCATCCAATCCATGAAAAGTGCATGCTTAATTCTATGATCTAACTCTTTACTTGGCGAATTGAACCCCTAGATGCTTTACCTTGATTCAATTTCCAATTAGATAATTAGTATATTTAAATCAACTCAATGAAAAGATTGATTGCTTAACATTTTCAATAGGACATTAGCTCGGTAGATTACTTTGGTCTGTAAGGACGATCTTTGAATCTAAACTACATTAGATAATTAGTAATGCCTTTTGGTCTCACTAATGCCACAGCCACTTTCCAAGGGCTTATGAACTTTGTTTTCAAGCCCTATTTGAGGAAGTTTGTACTTGTTTTCTTCGATGATATTTTCGTGTATAGCCCCACTCTAGCCCCACTCTGGAAGAACAAGCAAAACACTTGGAGTTAGTGTTGGGAACCATGAGGGAACACACTTTTTGCTAAGCAAAACAAGTGTGCATTTAGCATCAAAAGGGCGGAATATCCTGGGCATTACATAACAGCAGCAAGGGTAGAGACCGATCCCAAGAAGATTGAAGCTATTTTGCAGTGGTGACAACCTCAAATGTTAAAGATGTTAGAAGCTTTCTTGGGTTAACGGGATATTACAGAAAGTTTGTTAAGGGCTATGCAACTATCTCCAAGCCATTCGCAAACTTACTCAAAAAGGATAATTGTTGCTGCACAGAAGAAACTGGAGCTGCTTTCCAAGAATTAAAGAAAGCCATGACAAAAGCCCTAGTGCTAACCCTGCCAAATTTTGACAAACAATTTGAGATAGAGACTGATGCATCAAATACAGGGATTGGGGCAGTCCTACAACCAGAGAAACATCCTAAAGCTTTCATTAGTAGGACATTGGGATCAAGATGGCAAACACTCTCTGTGTATGAAAAAGGGCTGCTGGTTGTTGTGTTTGCAACTCAAAAATGGGAGCAATATCTTATGGGCAGGACCTTCATCATAAGGACTGACCAAAGAAGTCTCCAGTACCTTATGGAACAAAAGATTTCAACACCCTTCAACAATTCTAATCGTCCACACTCATGGGTTTTGACCACCAAATCCACTATAAAAGTGGCTCAGAAAAAAATAGTGGCCGATGCTTTATCCAGATTAAAATGGATCAGAGTTGCTTCTTATGGCAATCTCCACTATTCAATCTAATCTATAACATCTGATAGAGCTAACTTGGCAAGCACATCCTAATATACAGAACATCATTCTACAGAAACAGCAAGACCCTACTACACATCCAAAATATCAGGTGTTGGATGGGCAGCCAAGAAGAAATGGCAAGTTAGTTGTGGGGGCTGATGCTGGACTCAGGGGGAAAATTTTGCACTGGGTACGCTCCTCACCTACATGGGGCCACTCCGATAGAGATGCAACACTCAGAAGGATAAAGCAATTGATGTACTGGAAAGCGACGAACAAAGACGTCCAGAACTTTGTCCAAAAAAGCACCATTTGTCAAGCTTGAAAATATGATACAAGTGCTTATCCGGGTCTTTTGCAGCCCCTCCAATCCAATCCTTGAGGAGGTATGGGTGGATATATCAATGGATTTTATAGAAGGTCTGCCTAAATCTTATGGTAAGGAGGTCATTTGGGTGGTGGTTGACAGACTTAGCAACTATGCACACTTTGTCTCTCTCTCTCGCCCCTTCTCAGTGGAAGATGTTTCTCAGGCATACCTGGATCATATCTTCAAGTTGCATGGTCTACCAAGAAGCATAGTAAGTGACAAAGACTCTATTTTTCTGAGCTAGTTTTGGCAGGCCCTATTTTCTATCCACGGAGTAGATTGGTTGCTATCTTCTGCATACCACCCTCAGATGGATGGGCAAATAGAGATAAGGTACTTAACAGGTGCCTAGAAACTTACTTAAGATGCATGTGTACCCAAACTCCTAAAGAATGGTCGAGGTGGCTGCCACTAGCTGGGTGATGGTACAATACAACTAACCACAGGGCCACTAAAATGACCCTTATGAGATAGTCTATAATCAGCAACCTCCAGTCCATCTACCTTACCTTCCTGGAGAATCCAAGTCACCAGCAGTAGACCGGACTTTGAGGAGAGAAGAGATGATTACAGAGCTAAAATATCATCTTACTTAAGCACAGCACATAATGAAGCATCAAGCTGATAAGAGAAGGTCGGAAAGGCAATTTCAAGTAGGAGATTGAATTTGGCTTAAACTGCGGCCCTATAGACAAGCTAGTGTGCAACACAGATCCAATGTTAAGTTGGGACCTCAATACTTCGGTCCCTTCCAGATTTCGGACACAGTTGGCAAGGTGGCATATAAACTGAATCTACCCAGCTCAGCTCAAAATTCCTACCACAGTGCATGTATCACAGCTGAAGGCTTTCAAAGGGGAACTTCCTAACTTGCCTTACATTCCTGATTGGCTACAAGGCACCAATGTTGAGGACCAACTGAAACCTGAGAAGATAATGGCAAGAAGAATGGTAAAAAGGCAGAATCATGCTGTTGTCCCCACAACTAACTGAAACATGAGAAGTGAGCTACTGTATATGGCATGGCTTGCAGAAGGGGAAAGGAACCGGGAATTTATCCCCAAAAAATCTCTCTCTCTCTTATTTTCTTTCACAAATTCTCTCATTTTTTCCTCATTACATTTAGCTGATCTCTGATTGAGCGAGGGAATATCGAAATCCCCTTTCTACATCTCTGGGAGATTTCCTTAGACCTGCAACATTTACTGTCTTAAGGTTCTCTCAGTTGATGGCATAATTAGATCCAAAATCAAACAAATATCAAATTTCTTGTTTCAAAGGGTAACCACTGATTCAATCAAAAAAATTTACGTCGCAAGTAAACCCCAAGGACACCAAACTAGAAATATAGTAATCAACTCAATGTTGCCAACATCATTTTCCATCACAACCTAACAGTCCATAACAATCTGAGTAGACTCGATAAGGTAATGCATGCAAGATTTTACAAATTAAAACTAAAAACAAAATTGAGAGAAAAGAGAAGAACCTAAAGGAGGAATTCGCAAGGACATGGAGTTGGCGAGGCAATCTCGATTGAAGGCGACTGATGAAGGGAAAAGCAGCGGCAAAAGATGAAGAAGAACCACAACTTGTCATCAATTGCGTCGCTGCTCTTGTCGCCTTGGTCGTTTTGCGAATTTCAAGAGGGCGCTGCTGCTGGTGTTGATAATTATGAATATTATGATGCTGGGGTTTAATCAAACAAGCAAATCGAAATTTGGAAGAAGTGGGAATTGAAAATCCGTTGAAATCTTTTGAATGCAGCGAGATTCTGCATCCACAACTCATTATCTGCTCCCTCCACCGCCGCCCCCGCCGCCAAAAGATCAGGGGGGAGAGAGAGAAAGCAACGAAGAAGGGGGATTGCACTTTTGAATGTGTTTGTTTCTCACCGCCAGAGCCTGAAATACGAGTGAAGGAGTCTGAACCGAAATATTGGACCCCTTCTAATTTTATTTAACTAGCACGAGTTTGTATGCACAGATGCCTAAATGGTAAAAGTCAATAATATGAAATGTGAAACAAAAAAATAAATCAAATTCATATTATAGAGCTATCCAACCCAGATAATAGGCTGAAAATCAAACGTAGGTATAAAATATCCTCTAAAGAAAATTTCAATGCTTGAAATCTAATACTACATTTTGTAGTTCGAGAATGATATATACATAGATAAAACCAAGAATCCAACCAAGAAGTTGTGGCATAGTGGTAGTTCACTTTGTCCCATAACCAATTAGTCAAGGGTTCGATCCTTGACCTTTGGGAATTGAGAGCAATTCTTGGCCAACTCTTTACCCTTAAATGGAGCTCGCGGAGTGAGGGTATTAGTCACTGCGATCGGCAGTAGATAACTTTGGTTAAACAAAAAAAAAAAAAAATACCAAGAATCCAAATAAGGATGACACATGCAATTTTCATTATTAATTTTGTTCTTTGCCTTTTAATACCTACACTAATCAAAAAAACAGAAATCAATAACATTATTTCTCTCACATAACATAATATATGAAGTCCATCTTTAACTTATAATTATAATAATATACATGCTCAAGAAGTTGCACAAAAATGTGAAAACTTTCATGCTGTGATGCTCAAATATGTGTCTAGCTTCTTCTATCTAATACTTTGATCATTTATAACTCTCGACTTTCTTTATTACCGGTTGAATATTATATGATTATCGCCAATTTAAACCTATAAAATTAATAATATTACAGATAGATAGTACAATTGAAGCCACCTACTCTTGATATGTGTAAGCTGAAGAACATAGACAACTTATTTGTCAAATAAAACCAACCTCCTGCCCAACACTTGAAAAGCAATGTGCAATGTCTAATGTGTACTAACTCTATACGGTAACCCCTTTTCAAAACCGAGAAAATCATTATTCAACGCTTAATGTTTACAAGTTTTAAGCAGCTATGTTTTCGACTTTCAAACGCAACGGTCAAATGCAATGGTGCTAAACGTATGGTCAAACGCAAAGTTAAAGCAAGTTTTAGAGATTTTAGGATGCCCTAAAATTTCTGATTCAATTTATTACTAAGCGTTAGCCTATTTAACGCAACGGATAATAATGTAATGGACGTCGCTACTGTATTTCATTAAGAAATACAAGGCAAAAAGGAAATTCGTTGAAATAAGCCAAAAATATAATTCAAATTCAAAAAGTCAACAACAATGGTCAAACAATTAGCCACAAGTCCAACATTTATTAAACTAAGAAAGGTTTAACTAAAAACAAGAAGACACTTTTAAACGGCCTCACTCACATCCCATTTCCATGCAACACATTGGTATCTGAAAAATAAAACATTTTGAACTATGAGACAGAACTCAATAATGTCTACTCCAAACCATAAAACACATATTTAAATTCATTTCAAATATTTAGGGGTGAGTGGGAAACATTCAAACAGTTCAAAAACAATTTCCAGCCAGTGTAAGATGTTTGAACACCAAACATTAACCATTATTCAAAACCATACAGAGTCAGTTTCATTAGCGAGCGACCCTACCAAAGGGTATCATGGCCTTTCTTCGAACAACTTCATGGGTTACCAAAACTCTTTTTGGCATTGATCCATCTACAATGGCTTGTACCCGAAAACCACAAGCAATAACCCGGGGTAGACTAACTTGTCTTTATATCAGGGTAAACCTACCCTGATTATAGGAGGCATCCTCCTGCCAACTTGATGCATACCAAGCACCAAGCTAACTCTTGACTACACACTCATTCACACCAAGGACCAAGCCAACTTTCCTTGGACAAGATAAAGACCGCTCCAACATTTCACTCGGGTCTGAATTGGCTTCTCTCCAACCAATCGATGTCCCATTGGGGTGACATATACTTTGTTGGGAAGCTTAGAGAGTTAACTTTCGAATAATGCAATAAAATTTCAATTTAGGTTGCATTTTTATTCCTAAAGTGACAGAAACCCCAACTTATACAGTGATGGTTTTTGTCAGGGAACTTGCTGAATTTGGGTCAAATCTAAATCCTACCAAATGAAGTCCAAATGAGGCAAGCCCAAGTTTTTCTGATTCCCTATGATGCTCATTTTAGCACCACGTGCTAAAATTTTAGCATTGGTTTCAATATTAGGAGAAATGGCCCAAATATGTAGAGTGTGCACAAAATTTCAGTTTTGAAATAAAAATTTGGCTTTAATAAGGATAGTACACCAGTTATCTTTGATATTAATTAGCATGGGGTGATTCTGGGCATGCCAAGCACGATTTACCAATTGGCATGACCGCCATTGGAGCTGTCTAGAAGCCTCCTAGAAGGAGGGGGAAGAATTCTAAAAAAAAATACAGCTCACCTTAGTTGTAATTATCCTAGTAATTTGATTTATTTTGCTAAGATAATTTGTAATCCGCCTATTGGACCAGTTGCCCCCACTATTGTAACAATTAATTCCCCATTTTGGGTATTTATAGATCCCAACACCTCCATGTGCTCAGCTTGAGCTGAATTATCAATGAAAAGACAAATGACCATTTTCTCTCACTCAAATCTCTACATTTTTATCTCTTTAATTAAGAGTTATGAATAGAGTCCTTTCTTTAGAATTCTTCTTCGGTGGCTAAGAGCCTTGAAGAGAAGCATCATTTGGTGTGATTATTTTCCTTATTATCTTTGAACTTGAGAGTTCGAGGAACCATCCTCATCAAGTTGGTATCAGAGTTATAGCTTCTTTTGGGTGGTTATTGAATCAAAACCTTCATCGATTCAAACACCTCTCTACCTTTTCAATTTCACCCCCAAAATCCACACTTTGACTATTCAAAATTTTCCTTCATTTACCTACCTTTGGTAACCCTCATGAGTCTACAAAGAACCCTAATTATAGCCCAAACACATTTTCTAACCCAAGCACAATCCTAAAACTTCACAAAAAGCCTTCACAAAAGCATGACCAAAAAATACTGAGGCAAAGATTTGGCACGGTCTACCCGTGCTGCTTGGCACAGCCGTACCACCTTTTCTGCACTCCTATTCTCATTCCAAAGATTTGGCACAACCATCCCGTGCCACAGAGCATGGCCGTGGCCCCTCATTTTCACTATTTTCTGGTCCATGCCATCCCTAACACAACTATACTTCCCTTGTTTTCATCATTTTCCCTCTTTTCACCTTACAAATTATTACCACAGCCGATGAGGGAGATGATTCGCACTCTAAGAGCATTTCTCCCGAGCAAGCCCATGAGATAGTTAGGGCCCTTGTAGAGATTCAAGAGTAAGTGAGGAAGTTCACTCAAGAGGCTGAACAAGTGAGGGGATTCACACAATGAAACCCTTATTGATGAGGCTATGATGTTAGCCCTATTGACTCCGCATGCTCTTCCTCTCATGAAGATTTTGATGATGAAGAAAGAGGACCTATAAGAAGAAGGCACCCAAGGGATGACCTTAATGATCTCAAAGTTAAGACTCCGAAATTTGATGGCAATCTTAATGCAGAGAACTATCTTGATTGATGCAAGCCATTGAAAGGATATTTGAAATCGAAAGGTATAATGATGAAAAGTCCTTCAAATTGGCCATTCTTAAATTAAAAAGCTATGCTTTACTATGGTATGAGCACTTGAAGAACAGTAGGGCTAGAGAAGCTAAATCCAAAATCAAAACTTGGTCCAAGCTAAAAATGCATATGGATAAGAGATTCCTATCCCTTTCTTACAGACAAAAACTCTACCTCGAGATCACCTCTCTTAACCATAAGAATCTAAATGTAGAAGGTACATTAGGGATATCAAACAACTCCATATGAGGGTTGGATTGGATAAAGAGCTCGAGCTCAAAATTTTTAGGCTCATTACAGGATTATCTCCTAGCATTGCTAACAAGGTGGATTTATAACCCTACTTATCCTTTGATGATGTATGTCATCTAGCCATCAAAGTTGAGAAGCAACTTAAGGGTAGGAAGTCCTTTCAATCCTCCCTTACTAAAAGCCTGCCCCCACCTCACATTAAAATTAAAATCCCACCCCCACAAGTCAAAACTCTTGACAAGGGTGAGGGAATTAGTAGTGAGCCACCTAAAAGGTTGGAAGGAAAGAAATGTTTTAAATGTCATAGTTTTGGGCATTTTCAAGTCGATTGTCCCATTAGAAAGGCCTTTACTATCAAGGATGTAGAAGAGATTTGCGCCAATGAGGAAGAATCAAGTGAAGAATAGGATAAAAATGATGGTTCTACCTTACTGACCCCCGATGTTGGGAATTATTGTTGACTAATGTCACAAGTGTTCCTCATAACAATAGCCAGAGGAATAAATCTTCAACTCAAAGTGCACCATTAGAGGCAAGGTTTGTGGCTTAATCATAGATGGTAGTAGCTGCACCAGTGTGGCCTCTAAGTCACTTATCGATAAGCTACAAATCCCCGCTAAGGAGCATCCTGCTCCATACTCTCTCTAATGGTTAAGACTGAACGATGAGGTAACTATTTTGAAACAAGATCTTATTTCATTCCCAATTGGTCTTTATTATGTAAAGTATTGTGTGGTTTCCTTCCTATGGATCCATGCCATTTGTTGCTTGGTAGACCATAGTTGTGTGATAATCATGTGATTTATGATGGGTATGCTAATATTCACTCAAGCACAATGACAAAAGCCTCACTGTTCAGGGTCTAAATGTGCAAATTTTATAATCTTATGATACCTAGATTTAGCTCAAATAATTGATAAATTAAGTAATTTATTTGTTTTTGGTTGGTTTTGTAAGCAATAAAGAAAATTGCTTAAATGGAAGATAATTCGTGCAAAGCATGCCAAAATTTAGGCACATTAACCTAAAAAATCTTGGAAGATAAACTGGGACAACCATGAAGTAAGGCTGGGTTAACAAGTACAAAAATTGCTGGAGAAATAATGAAGAAGAACACTGTAGAAATCTGGCATGGGCTACTATTGCCAGGTGGCAAGGGCTACTGATGCCAAGTGGCACAGTCATGCCAAATCCTATTTTTGCTCTATTTCTGTGCAGAATTTCATAAACTTGGCACAGGGTGCCCATGCCATGTGGCACGACCGTACCACCCCTTGTCCTACCCTACTTATGTTGTTGGCTTCCAAAGGTTTGGCACGGTCTGCCTGTGCTACATGGCACGATCGTGCCAAACCTACTGCATCGAGATCTATTTAAAGCCCCTTCCCCCATTTGTGTAGAGATCCAATTTTTAAGTTTTAATAATAGAGTTTAGCCTGCGATTTAGGGAGATTAATGTAGATTCATTTTCATTTTGTAGCCATATTTCAATAGTAATGAAGTTTTGATGCAATTAGCTTTCTTTCTCTCTATTTAATCTTCATTTTCTTTTAAGTTCTTACTTTGTTGGGTTTGATTTACTAGTTCAATACCCAAGTTTATATGTTTTTGTTTGTTGATGGATTGAAATTAGTCCATCCCTTTCCTAGTCATCCTTCTATTCTCTTATCTACTCTTAATCCCGCATTCTCTTTCTTTAAGAATACAAATTTTAAACTCTTTCTTCCCCTTCCATCTTAGGGTTTTAAAACCCATTTTCAGAAGTTTGACTTTGTAGCTCTCAATGGGTTAGACTAGGAGTGGTTGAGTTAGATTGGTGTGAATAAGTGGCGGATTCATTTTCAGTCGTCATCTACTTGCTCCAACAATAAAGGCTAACTTCCATTGTTGGATTTTCAAGCTTTTGAGATACTCCTCTTTCTCTCTCTTCCTTTAATTGGTAAATTTAATACTTTCTTAGTTAATTAGATGCTTTGCTAGTTATTGTTATTTAATATAAAGTTTGGGGTTCATTTTGATAATTATGCTTCATTTTAGTTTAGTTTAATTAATCATATTTTGATTAGAAATTAGAATTAGTGAGTAATTAGTTTAGTTAATTATGCTTAGTGACATTTATCGCTTTTCCTATGTTAGAGTTAGGGTCGAAAATAACTAGTGACTTAATTTCCACACCGTCTCAGTGGACGACAAATTTCTACCTCACTCCTCCCTCAAAAGCTACACCAGCAAGTTGGTACCGTTACCGGGAACAGTGGTGTGAAATTAAGTCACTTCCTGTAAATATGCCTCCTTTAGTTCATTATGTCCTAGTGTAGTCTCTTTTATTGTTTCTTTATTTTTTCTCTTGAGTTATAGAGTAACCACTTATTTGGATGGCATTGAGAAACACAAAAAAATTTAAAAATGTGAAAAATCCCAACAAATTGAAAAAATTGAACACCTAAAAAGTTGTGGCTCATTGGATGATAATGATAGGCTTGGGAATTTTAGAGAAACAAATGTGGTTTATGTTGCGCCCAAGTCCACCAAACTTGATGAGCGCATTCTTCAAAGAGCAAAACACGACCCACCATGCTCATTGAGGGATCACTTTTGTCCTCTTTGAACTTCCCCACAATCATGCTTTAACCTCCCTCCTATTCCTAAACATGCAATATTTTAGCTTAATTTGGATTATATTGGCATGCTTCCTAAATTTACACGTTTTGAAGATCTTTATTTGTTTATTCATGAATTTGAAGAAGTATGTGCGTTAATTCACATCCCTAGAGTATCAATTGATGTTGTGAGGATGAAATTCATTCCTTTTGCTCTTAAAGATGATGCTAAGAAGTGGATGTATAGTCTTAAGGTTGGTTCTATTAAATCTTGGAACTCCTTTGTTGATATCTTTCTTAAGAGGTACTTCCCTACTAGCAAGACCATTAGGCTTAGGAATGAAATCCTCTCCTTTGTCCAACTTGAACATAAACCTTTTTGGAGATACATGAGTAGGTTCAAGGAGTTGCTCACTTAATGCCCTCACCATGGTTTATAGAAATGGAATTTGTGCCAAATAATTTATGAGGGTTTGGATGTGAGTATTAAGACAATAGTTGAATCCATGTTTGGGGGAGAGTTTCTTTGTAAGAATGCTAATGAGGCTTGGGACTTTCTTGAGGATTTAAGTGATAAGACATACAAATGGGAGATAATTAGGGGAGCCCCTAGTGTTACATCTAAGATTTTTATGGATAATGAGGGCAAGCTACCTAATGACTTTGTTGCTTTGGAGGATACTCCACTTCATTTTGAACATCAACTTGAAGTTCCTTTTTTTCAGCCATATCGACCTTAGGATTACATTCCTTTTTCTTCTTATGATTTTCTCTTGGACTATGGTGTACGCTCATACTCTCACCCTTTTAATCAAATGCCTTTTGAGGGTATGAGTGATCCTACATTGCATCCCCTAATGGTCGACCCTTATCTTAATACTAGGGATGCTTTTGGGGGTGATATGGTTTTTAATGATGCACCTTTTCTTTTAGCCCCTTGAGAGAGAATGACAAGAATAAGAAACTAGTGGTTAAGGCTAGTTGTGAGTTTGAGCATGACACGATTGTGGTTTCCAAGGATATTTCTATTGAGGAGGAGTATTCACTTGAGGAGACTCATTTGGAGGAGTCTTGTGTTGAGTAGTATGTTGGGGTCATGTCTCATAATTTAGAACTTGTTGATCCAGTCTCTATTGAGTGTCCTCCTAACTCCATTCACACTTCTATCATTTTACCTCTACCATCACTGTTTCACTCTTCTATGGATCCTTTAATGTGCACCTCCCTAGAGTTCAAGATTTGCATGATTTATGCTATTAATTTAGACCGGACTCATGAGCCTTATGTCGCTATGAGGCTTGAAGATTGGATAGAAGTTTTAGAATCCATGCCTAGTTTGTGCATTCACACTTTTTTTGAGACTTCTAAGGCCTTATCCTCTACATTGAGTGATGTTGGCTATGTGTGTCACTCTTATGATTGGGTCAAGAGCTTTGATAAGCTCAAGAAAGCACTAACTTCTAGTCTAGTAGCATGCTTTCCTTGGAACATCCTCCTCTTTACTAATGGTTTTAACGCTGTTGTGGATTGTTCAAGTTTATTTGATAAGTTGCTACAAGCTTTGGTAGAGATTGACACAAATGGCAACTTGGTGATTTGATGGAGTGGCTAATGCTCCTTGAACCTCTTATAGCATATCTTAGTGAGGCACAGTTTAGGTGCACCTGGCACCTAACCTGGTATGATCGCTCTAACTTTTCCTCTTCTTCTTTTCCTTTTCTTTATTTCTTTTCATACATAGTTGTGGATATTTAGGATTGTAATTGTGTGGGTGATTGATTTTGACGAGAAATTTGGGATTTATTGAGCCGTTTGGCTATGATCACCGTTGTTTATCTTATGTGTTTTGTTATTAATGGTCAATTTACTTGTGAATATGTGTTAATCTTTTGGTTTTGTTTAGTTTTTAATTAGTAAACCCTTGTTTAGTTGTGGTTTTGTGTGTTTTTATTCATTGGTGGTATGTTTTTGTAAATACATGTTAGTGCTTTCTTTTTTGTTTTGTCGTTTTAGTATTTTGTGTTTCTTTTGTTTTGTATTTTGCTTTGTTTAAGGTTTTCTTTTCTTTTGTTTTGTATTTAGTAGTTTCTTGGTTTTGTTTTGTTTTTATTTTGGTGATTTTAATTTTCGTTTTATTTTTGATTTTGGTGGTGTCCTAGTTTGCGTATGCCTGTGGATCCATGTTGGTTTTATGGTTGTAAAGTTTATGTGATTGCTTTTTGCTGCCTTAGTTTCCACAATGAGGACATTGTGGAGCTTTTGTGTAGGGGTGAGGTGCCCATTTATATATATTTTTCGAAAATTTTGAAAAATTCAAAAAGATTTTTCTTTTTCTTTGGATTTGTGTGTCTTTCTTTGGTGGTTTTGATCCTATACTGCTAGGCTATTGAGTTACATGTAGATAGAGTTTGCATAATGAGATGTTTAGTTAAGGATGTAGATTCGATTTTTCATAATAACATCGCCTCATATATGTAATTTGTGCGTACCTTGCTCATTTTACCATTAATTCTTTGGGTCTTGTTGTTAACTTACATGCGAACTATTTGTTTGTCGAAGTTGCCTTCTAAGCTCTTGAAAAATGTAAAAAAAAGAAAAAAAGTCTAAAAAGTGAATAAAAATCCAAGCACTAATGTTCACAATACAAAAACGCAACGGAACTCCGACGGAAAAAGCAACGGGGACGATGGGCGTCGGAAAATATCATAGGATCCGACGGAAAAGCAGGCGGGGCCCGACGGAAGTCAGAATTCCCGTCGGCCATTTTCAAAATTTTGCGGATCTCGAAATTTGATTCGTTTGCGTGCGTTTTAAATTTTGGGGAGGGGGTTGGTTCACCGGCAAATGAAAACTTAGAGAGAGAAGGAGTTTCGAAGAGAAAGAGAGGGAAGAGAGAGAAAGTGAAGTTTGGAGGTTTTAGTGATCGGAAAAGTGAACGGTAAGTGATTTTTTTGGTTAACATGTTGTTCAAAGTTGAAATAGTTAAGTTAATTGATATTTTTTACGTTTTTAATTTTTCGAATGTGACCGTCGCCGCTTATCGCCACCCCGCCGCCTCGCCGTTGCCGTTGCCGTGCCTCGCCGCCAGTAATACACTTGATTTTCCGGTTTTGAAGGCTAATAGAATTGTTGCGCTTTAAAATTATGTTACTTTGATATGTGATGTTCATTTTTGTGAATTTTAATCTGGAAGCATGTTTGTGTAGTTTGATGTGTTTAGTTTGTTATTTTAAAATGTTAAGTAAGCTAAGCATGTGTAATATGTTTTGTTGATATGAATAATTTAAGTAAAATAAGTTTGTTTATTATAAAATGTTAAATATGTTAATCATGTATGGTTTTTGAAGTATGTTTAATTTTCTTGTTAGTTTTGTGAATTTATTTATATATGTTAAGTATATATTAATTTAAGTTTGATAAGTATGTTAATGGTAATTTTTTTTGTTTGGGTTTGTCTAATTAGATGAGGTGTGAAATCAGTGGTTTAATTTGTTATTGATGTTTAATGGGACCTATGTGGGAAAATAATATTATTATGTGAAATTAATTATTTTTAGCATATATGTTTAATTACATTAATTGTTGTATTTTAGGTTTTGTGAGAATTTTTTATGATAGGGAGAAAGTATAATGTAATTCTAATTTAATATGTGATGTATGTTGGTTTGAATAATTAAAATTGTTATGAGTACGTAAGCATGTGTAATATGTGTAATAATATGTGTAATAATTCTAATTTAATATATGTTTTGTTTTGGTAAATGGTTTAATAATGTTAAGTATGTGATTTTTTTCGATTTGTTGTGTATATTAATTTTTAGTGAGTACGTGAATAATATTCTTTTTTTGAGATATGGTTAATTTTTCATATGATTTGGCTGGTTTAAAATCAAATTTTTTTTTCCGTAATATATGGATGTCAATTACGTTAAAATTTAATTTTATTTGTGATGTACATTTATAATAATTATATAATTATTATGAAATGTTGAAGTATATTAGACATGTGTTATTACAATTAATTGTAGTTTATATAACAATTAAGGAAATCATATTAGCAATATATGGATGGGCTGTTGCATCGTCAATGGATGTATAGGAGAAGAAATCCTAATGGACATGGACTTAGAGATGAGTGGTTGATGGGAGTTAATATATTTAATGAATTTACACGAAATCAGGAGGAGTACAAAATTAATGGAATTTATAGATGTCCATGTGTCAAGCATAACCAAGTAAGCAGAGGTTATAACTCAAATAGCCAAGAAACAGGGGAAGACAGAGCGCATGCTGAAAAAAGTTTTCAGATTTTTTAAAGGTCAAAGTGCAGGCTCCTTCAGCCACATCAACTTGAATCATGACGATGAAGAGGACTCCGAAAATGACAATGATGATGATCTCACAAATTTATCCGACTCTGATTAGTTTAGTAATTTGCGTGTACATTCAAAACAGTGTCGTAATTAATATTTAATTCAGCACATTTCTTTTGACTGATATATATAAAATTTCATATTTGATAATTATTACACGCGTATTACATTTCTTAAAATTTTTTCTTTTGGATTTTCAAGCAAATTTTTCTTTTTCTTTTTTGGATTTTGAATCCAATTTTTTTAAAAAATTTTTTTTTTCTGGATTTTAATCAAATTTTTTTAAAATTTTTTTCCGAAAATAGAGGGAAATTCCGACGGAATTTCCGACGAGAATTTCCGTCGGGATATCCGTCACCTCCCTCCCCTGCTCGCGAGTTCGCACAGAAAAAGAGGGGCAGGCTGTCCGACAGGTTTTCCGACGAGGTTTTTCCGTCGGAAATTCCGTCGCATGCCGTCGGAATTCGTCGGAATAATTTCTGCGACGAGTTGAACCCCGACGAGACATTTTCCGTCGTATTTTCCGTCGGAAATCCACTTTTCCGTCGGAAAAATGAGCTTTTTCCGTCGGTATTTCCGTCGCAGATTGGATGTATTTTTGTAGTTAATCACTATCTTTATTTTATATCTTTAATTGGCTTAAATATGTGCTATTTTACTTGGTTACATATGTTTGGGTAATGAAACAAGTGCTTTGCATTGTCTGATAAAACCCCTTTCTAGGGAACACCCAAATATTATAAGTCAAATGGGTGAAAAAAAGGAAACAAAAAGGAAAACGGGAGCAAAGAACGTAATTAGGCAAGGAAATGAAAATCATGTTAATATTAGCAACTTGATTCATAAGGATTGATACACTTTTGCGCATGCACCAAGGTATACATATCATTTCATATGTGTGTAGGGTGAAAAGCAAATGTCAGAATGCATTTTGTGACTAGATTGCCTACCAATTATACATTCTATTTGTATATAATTTGGTGATTTGTTACTAGGGTGGCACAATTGCCTAGATCATATACATAATTTTCCCATTATTTGTATATATGATCATGTTTTTGAAAAAGAAAAGATTTTTCATTTGTTTTTGAAAAGATTTTTGTGGGTATTTCACTTGAAAACCCTCACAAGACTTCACTCATCCACTTGCGAAACCGATGGGTGTAAAGGGCTTGTTGCATATGCTAAATGCAACCATAATTCCTACGAAAGTGAGTTAGGTTTTAGCTGTTTTATTTTGTTTTGGTCGAGGACGAGTAAAGTTTTGGTGTGGGGGTATTTGTTCGGAGCCCAAATGTGTGAATTATATACTCCCATGCTGCCTAAATTTAGCTCAAATAATTGGTAAATTAGGTTATTCATTTGTATTTTATTGGTTTCGTAGGTAATAAAGAAAAATTGCTCATATGGCGGATAATTCATACAAAATATGCCAAAAGTTAGACATGTTAACCCGGAAAATCTTGGAGGATAACCTGGGATAACCATGAAATAAGGTCGGGTCAACAAGCACAAAATTGTAGGAGAAATAAGGAAGAAGAACACTGTAGAAATTTGGCATGGGCTGCTAGTGATGGGCAACAAGGGTTGCCAGTGTCAGGCAGTAAGGGCTGCCCGTGCCAAGTGGCACGGTCGCTCTAAATCCTATTTTTGCTCTATTTCTATACAGAATTCTAAAAACTCGGCACGGGGTGCCCATGCCATGTAGCACAACTATGCCACCCGTATCCTGCCCTACTTCTATTGCTGGCTTCCAAAGGTTTAGTATGATCTGCCTGTGCCAAACCTGTTGCATCAAGATCTATTTAAAGCTCCTTCCCCTATTTGTGTAGGGATCCAATTTTTAGGTTTTAAGACTAGAGTTTAGCCTAGGGCTTAGGGAGATTAGTGTAGATTTGCTTTCATTTTGTAGCCACATTTCAAGAGTAATGAAGCTTTGATGCTATTAGCTTTATTTCTCTCTTTTTAATCTTCATTTTTATTCAAGTTCTTACTTTGTTGGGTTTGATTTACTAGTTTAATTTCTAAATTTACACAACTTCTGTTTGTTAATGGACTGAAATTAGTGCCTTCCTTTCCTAGTCATCCTCCATTCTCTTATCTACTCTTAATCTCTCATTCTCTTTCTTCAAGAATGTAAATTTCGAACTCTTTCTCTCTCTTCCATCTTAGGGTTTGAAAACTCATTTCCACAAGTTTGAGTTTCTAGCTCTCAATGGGTTAGACTAGGAGTGGTTGAGTTAGATGAGTGTAAATAAGTGGAGAATTCACCTCCAATCATCATCCACTTGCTCCAACAATAGAGGCAAGCCTCGGTTGTTGGATTTGCAAGCTTTTGAGGTATTACCCTTTCTCTCTTTTCTTTTGATTAGTAAATTTAATGCTTTCTGAGTTAATTAGACGCTTTGCTAGTTATTGTTAGTTAATACGAAGTTTGGAGTTGATTTTGTTAATTATGCTTCATTTTAGTTTGGTTTAATTAATCCTATTTGGATTAAAAATTAGAATTAGTGAGAAATTAATTTAGTTAATTATACTTTGTGACATTTATTGCTTTGACTATGTTACTGTTGGGGTTAAAAATAACTAGTGACTTGATTTCCACACCATCTCGGTGGACGACAAATTTCTACCCTTACTTCCCCTTCAAAAACTACATCAACAAACACATGTCCCACTGGAGGGTACAACTGTTATCTTTGAGATTAATTTTGGTCAAGTTTAAATCCTACCAAACAAAGCCCAAACAAGGCAAGCCCAACTTTTGATTCTCTAAGATATTTATTTTAGCCCTATGTGCTAAAATTTGGCATTAGTTTCTAATATTAGGAGAAATGGTCTAAATATATGGAGTGTGTACAAAATTTTAGTTTTGGAACAGACTGAAATTTGGCCTTAATTAAGGAAGGTACAACTATTATCTTTGAGATTAATTAGCATGGTGTGATTGTAGACATACCAAGGAAGACTTTCCAAGTGACAGGCTAAATACAACTTACCTTGGTTGTAATTATCTTAGTAATTTGATTTCTTTTTCTAAGATAATTTGTAATTCCCCTATTGGTACACTTGTCTCCCTATTGTATCAGCTAATCCCCCTATTTTAGTTAGTTATAGATCCCAATACTTCCATGTATACTCAACTTGAGTTGAATTATGAATGGAAAGGCAAATGGCTATTTTCTCTTACCAAAATCTGTACATCTTTATCTCTTTAATTAAGAGTGGTAAGTAAAGTCTTTCCTCTAGGGTTCTTATTTGGTGGCTAAGAGCCTTTAGGAGAGGAATTTGATGGAAAGTAATTAAACTATTATAAGTATATTATCTTGAACATAAACCTTACAATCTTATCAATTGATTAAGATTTGACCTAAGACAAGCATCCTTGGTGTGATTATTTTCCTTCTTATGTTTGACCTTGGGAGTTTGAGGAGTCATCCTGATCACAACTCATCTTAATCTTTCACTTTAGGATTTAGTATCTTATGAATATATTCATTTAGCTCCCAGTAAATCCATCATGTCTTAATGAAAACTTTATTTAAGTTATGCAAACCACTTTTAAGGCATGAATGGGTAGGGTATAAACATTCAATGACGACACCATAGTATACATTCAGAAAATCAAAAAATCATATATTGCAATTCACATTTTACACGTAAGGTCCCCTTGGTATACAAACATCATATGGCAATTCATAAATATCCAAAACCATTTTAAAATAGCAACCAAGGGGAGGTAGGGAATAGACCTTACCTTGAAGAAGTGTGAAGTACCTAGCTTGAGATGGAACTAGAATGTTGGCTTAAATGATAAAGTTAAAAAGTCACAACATGTATTAACTTAAGAGTGCCATTACACTCAAAAACCAATATTTTCCAACCCAAAAGTACCCAATAACTAGGACCAAATGAATATAACTAGTACCTAATAATACTGATTTTTAAGATTCCAATCAATTTATAAATGCTCATTCACTCAAATAAATCAATTATTGAAATTTAGCATACTATCGTTTGGAAACAATTAGGCCAGTTCACTAACCTAACTTACAGAGGCCATAACTTCACTTGGAAAACTCAGATTGCAATGATTGAACACAATCTGGAAAGGTTTGTTTGTGTACTGCAACTTTTATGTTATGAGCATTCACAAGGAACCAAGACAACTGTAAACTATCTCAAAAATTGACATCTTTCCACCTAGCCAGTTCTAGGTCAGAAATTGCACAGTCCCAGCAGAAAATTTATTTCTCACCCGTTTTAAACCCAAAATTAGTGATCAAATTCTTAGAAAATTAGAATCGATGATCGATAGGCTAGAAATATTTTACGATTTTTGGCCTGGTGTATAAAAGTAGTTTATTCTAGAAATTAAGCCATTGCATGTTCAGTTTCTGATCTTAACTAACTCCATAATTCACGCATGAAATCACAGCTTGTATTTGAATAAACTCACCAAAATCAATCTAAAATCATTCCTAAGCATCCATACTAACCCTAAAACCAATAGAACACATCCAAGCCCCTTTCAAGAAAGATTTTTAAGCGAAAAATTTCATGTTTACGTTTAAGATAAGGGTGGAGGCAAGAGGCTTGAATGAGTGTTTTCAACAATCCCCCAAAGTTTGAGAATCATAATGTGAACATGGAAAAGAAGTATGTAGAGTCCAAAAAACAAATAACTTGCTATAAAAATTAGTTCTTGATGGGCATAAAATCTTTTAACTCATGTAACCAAAAATCCTAAACTTCTCACCCAAACCAAGGAAGAAGGAATTAGGTTTGGTGGCTCAGTGGCACGGTGGGAAGCTGGTGGCGGGTCTGTTGGTGGTGGATGTGATTCGAGGGGAAAGATGAGGGGGGGGGGAGAGAGACACTGAGATTTTTAAAGGAGGGCAGTGTACTACGTAAAGCAATAGAGAGAGTTGCTGGAGAGTAGGGATTTTTGCCGGGGGGAACTTGCACGCATTAAGAAAAAAGAGCGTAATTTTTTTTGGAAAGTACATGACTGTCAAGAGAGAGGGAGGGAGAGATTCTAGGATTTTAGTTTCTTTCTCCCAAAATACTACATCATTAACTTTTTTTTTTGAATTTAAAAAAATTGAGAGGGAAATTTTTATTACTAACCAGAATTTATCAAATAAAATCAAACATTTTGAAAACCTAATTTTACTTTATAAAAATGGAATATTTTAATTGAAGCTTGGTTTGGATCAAAATGTGGAATGAGTTTGCTTTGAGATTCTAATTGCATGATGGCCCACGCTAAAGTGTCACACGTGAGTTCAAGCAACTAAGATTAGTTTAACTATTCTTTAAGGATTGTAAATATGAATTTTTTGGGGTTTTACATTGTTCTCCCTTAAAAGAAGTTTCGTCATCAAAACTTAACAAATGACTTAATCATAAACATCTAAGCTTCCGGGATTTTACAATTTGATTGAGGGTGAAAATAATTCATTGATGCTTTTATATATGTTTTTAATATAAAATATCTAAGTCAGTAGTGAAATAATATGGAGCTTGTTCTTTTACAAATTGCAAACAGCCATCCAATTCATTCCAACTTCTTTTCATTTCCTCCTGCCTTTTTTAATTCCTTCTAATTTTGCCAAGCTTTTTCTAGCTACTTTCTTTAAAATTCCTTCCATGCTTCCATCAAAACAGAATGTATATAGCATAAAATTCAAGCTCTTATTTAGAATCATTTTGGGAAACGACATTAATTATGTGCACCTCACAAATCCTAGTCGTATTGATGATCCTACGTTAACACAGAAAATCTCTAGCATGGGGAATTTGTATACCCTCCATATATAAGTAAATGTATTTTTACCTATCAATTGTTTCTCTTATTATTTACAACATGTCTGGATGCGAGTTAGAGGAAGGGAAGAAAAGGAAAGGGAAAGGGACAATAATTAACCCTCTTCCTCTTATTTGGAAAAACAAAAAAGATAGGGGAAGGGAGGCAAACCTTTCACTCCTAGTAACCCCATAAATCTAATTTTTATCCTGCTCATCCGTAACTGAGGAGAATGGAGGCCTCGAGGTGAGGGGAGAGAAGGGAAGTGACAACAACAACAACAATAATAATAGTAATACTAATAACACTCTTCTCCTCCCCTCTCGTCCTCTTTCTAATCCAAATTCCAAACATGATAGCATTACGGGCGTGTTCGTTATGAGCATGCTGCACCTACCATTGGCTCCAACCTATTCAAACCCGGTAGGTCTTCTTTATAAACACTCCATCCTGCTCCAACCCACTTGCAACCTTCCAAAACGCTCCAAACAACTTCAACAAATATAATAATTTTTTTCTCATGAATGACAAATTGAAACAAGCACAAACATTGCCAATCTGGACTGGCATAGGTACAATATTATATTTATTAATTTTTTAAAAAAATTCTTAACAAGAAATAAAAAAGAATGTAGTTGCTACTTTGTTCATTATGAGCATTTTGGATGGGCGTTTCCCGCGTTTAGCATGTTAGGGTAATTTGAAGCATTTTGGATTAGCAGTTAGTGGGTTGAAGTGGATAGCAGAAGGTTGAAGCATGTTGGTGTAAGGACCCACCTCCTTAGGGGTGCAGTCCCTCATGAATAGTTCGACTTTGTTTGCTGGGTATTTTTATTTATTTATTTTCAAAACTGATTGTTAATTTTTATTTTTTATTTAGAAATTAGAAGTTGGCACATTTATAGGAATTTGATTGGGAAACCGAATCCACACTCTGATCTACGAATTTGGCCGAGTTCCTGGTGTAGAATCTGGCCCAATTATTTGATCTTGATCCTTGGCGGTGGCAGCCGCCTGTTCAAAGAACAAGGCCGCCTGTCTGATCCAGAAACCGAGTTGGGTTCCTGGGTCAGCGCATGGCCTAGTTCTTGGTTAAGACATCTTCATTGTCCTGGATTAGAACCATTCTGCCGAAAATAAAATAAAAAGAAAAAAAATGAAAAAATAAAAAAAATTATGTCATTCGTAGAGTCATCGGTCAGTTTTAGGAAAAACTTACAAACTGCAATTACTTTTTTGAAGCGAATCATAACCGATAGGGAGAATCCAAGGGACACTGAGAGGGATAACTGATTTGGGTTCCAAAAGGTTTTGAAAGGCCCCCTAGTAACCCTGTAATAACTGGGGTCTTTAATTTCGAATTATCTATTTGGGTTAATGATTTTATTAGCCATACTTTTGTACATTAGCTATATTTGAGTAATATTTGCATGTTAATTAAGCGTATGATTTTATGTGAATTAGCTTTAGTTAAGCGTATGATTTTAGGTGAATTAGCTTTAAAACTTCCTTGGTTTAGTACGTACTTGTTTGAATCTAGTGTTGAGTCGGGACTTTGGTTAATGCGTGGTTAGCAAGATTAAATGGGGACTATTGATACGAAAACCAACTGGGCTTGGTTTATTTGGGGCCCTAAAACCCATCTAGCCAAGCTTTTAAAAAAATAGAGAAAAATAAGGAAAAGGGGGTTGAACCCCGTTCAGTCATGTGGGAAAGGTAGGGGCTCTGGGGTTGTACTCTTCACCTTCTACATCATGGCAACTCAGAGAGAAATAGAGAGAGAGGATGAGGGAGGGCAACGGGCGGTGGCAGTGGCAGCATGGTTTAGGCCAATTGAACACCTTGTCACGGTGTGAGATGGGCGACCCCTTGCCGAACATGTGACGTAACTCACACACAGAGAAGAGAGAGAGAGAGAGAGAGAGAGAGAGAGAGAGAGATCAAGTGAGAACGAGCAGAGAGAGGGGACCGGGGGAGCGGCCAGGTGGTGCCGCCGTCAGCGAGGTAAGGCGACAGCCGCCTTGTTCGTGGCATCTCTGCTTACTTATAATGCCCCAGATGTACATATTTTTCTAATTTCGCTCTCTTCGATAGTTTCACCAATTAGAAGTGTTATTTCAAATGATCAGGGCGTTACCGCCATCCAAAAAAACAAGTCTTTGCTTGTAAACAATAAATTTAGCAACGCTAATTAATGTTTACCATCAAAAGACATTCACACAATTACAACCCATCAAACCATACATAAACAGTTCTGACATCAAACCATTTAACTATTCCAAGGCTTACATCAAAATATAATAACTCTTGTAGAGTATATAGCTTTAACATCAAATTATTTCATAATACAGTGCTCAAAACACTTCATCACTAACACACCACTATTCCTTTTTGTTTTGACTTTCTTACTCACTTATCACCTTCAGTCGTCCTGCCCACTTGAGGGCGATTCACTGAGCATTTTCGTAAAACAAAACATGAAAACATTTCGATCTGTGAGCTGAAACTCAGTACATGCATCCCTTATTGTTAAATGATCATTAAAAACTAATTGGGCCTGCATTGTAATTCATTTTAATTTAAAATAGGGAACGCGATGAATATAATACTTCATTGCTATTTATTATCTGATAGTTAACCCCTGGTAATTGTTACGATATGTGGATATGTGTACACCTGCCAGGTCGATCAGGTGACCTGACCTGAAGCGTTCAATACCCTGTAACTGATAACTGATGGGGTCACTAATTATGTGGCAAATCACTGATTAAACTGATTTATTGATGTACTTACCAAAACATTATAATTTTGATAAATATGTGCTGATTTCTAAAGATACAAGTAAGGACGTACCTGGTACTTTTAATGAAATTCACAGAAATGGGATTATGCACAAAAAGGGAATGCAATGATAGATTAGGCCCTGACTTTGTTCAAAATATCATGATAGGAACATATAGTTAGCAAAAATTTTTATTTTCATAGTTAATAATTTAGTAAAAGGAAAGTAAGAGAGTAACAAGGGCTAAAATGAATGACTCGTAACTTAGTCCTCCACTCTCTGATTGAGACCTAAAATCCCAATATTGAAAGCTCAATAAGCCTCAAAAAACTTTCATTTAGAACACCAAATATGATTCCCACCATAGGGTTCCCAAAATGGGATTAGAACACAAGTATGTCAGTTTTGGTCTAACTTATGCAGTTCTAGTAAAAGGGTCATAACATTTTCCACAGACCTCAGATTACAGAGATTTAAAAGGCATTTGAAGGCTCACACATTGAGCTATCTACTCACTAAAAATTATAATTTTTTAATTGGCTGATAATTACCAGTTTAATCACAAAAATTGCCCTGTTTTCTGAAATTTTTTAGCCTTCACTGTCAAGCATTTCTCCTTTCTTTTCACACATTTCCCCATCCAAAATCACACCTTAAAGTCATGTAACAAGGATTTGGTCCTTTCCATCACCATACAAAACCATCATACTCAATTTCACTTCAAAATCATGTACATCAAATATCAATTTTCAGTCAAATATACACTAATAACATGCTTGCTATCAAAGGAAGGTTAAACCCTTGCATAATCAATAAAACCCTAACTTTTGGCCAACTTGGACTTCATCCAAGATCACCAAGAACATCCTTATAATATTGTTAGAGATTAAAACCACTAAATCAAATACAAGAATCCAAGAAAAATTAACTTCCCACTTAAAACTTGCATGATTATGAATAACCCTATCCCTAACATGCTCTCAACTCAACTCCACCATGATCAACATCAAACTAACTCTTATTTCTTGTCAAAACATCATGATCAACAATCAAAACATCAAAACAAGAATCAAAACTAAGATAAAAATCAAAACCAACAAGATCAAGATTAAGATTACTCACTTCAAGTTTGTTACAAGTAGAGATTGAGGTGATGTTTAATGGTTTTGATAATGGAGGATGGTGGCTAGTGGTACTAGGATGTTGAGGGGGTCGGAGGCAACCGGGCTAGCTGAAAAACACCGACAGCAGTAGCAACTAGAGGGAGGGGTGCTGGCCGTGTAAAGTGAGAGAGGAGAGAGAGATGTGGGTTGAGTTTGTTGTATTTTTTTGACTTATTTCATGCTTGGCTGAATTTATAGCTCAAAAGGAATGACTTTTTCCTAACCATGGTTAGGCTTAATCATGGTAATTAGTTAGGTTAACATGTAAACTTGCTGGGCTTCAAATTGGGCGAAATAACTTGGGTTCGGGAATAAAGCACTTCGTAACGATAACGTTTTTGCGTAGCTCAAATTAAATTTTTGTAATATTACAGAAAACAAGATAAATTACTTAGATTAAACTTGTTAGGGCCTACTATCAATTCTTCCAAAGTTTTCATTAATAATTAAATAAATAAATAAAGCCCGAATTGTCACGTGAGGGCCTAAATAAATTTTTTCCCACCGGGATGATTAAATGCGATAAATAAATTTGAGAAAATTATTAACATGAGATAATTAAATAAATAAACATAATTTACGGTTGGGCTGTTACATTACTGGGCTTCAGGCTCACGTGTCATGCAGGTTATGGATTGAATAGTGAGGGTTTTGAACCTTGAATACCATCACGATGACCGCCCTCATTGGCAGTATGACGGCCGGCTTGATGAGGAGAGCGAAGGCGGAGGGAAGTAGAAGAGCGACATTAATGAAGGTGGGCACGAACAGGCACGGCAGTGAGCAGTAAGGAAGAAGGAGAGACTCGAACCTGGCCCTAATCCGCCCAATTAGCCCAGGAGTTGGGTCCTTTAGCCTGGATTCAAGGGGGGTGGTTCTTGATTCCATAAGTCACTAATGATTTGCAAATATTTTTGAATTGTTCGTGGGATTTGATTCGATAATTACATATGAGTTGTGGTAAACTAAGAACTTATGGGGAGTTGGTAGATTGTTTGGGTTGACATTGAAATGATTTTGAGGATTGTTATAGACGATGCTGTGAGAAGGGGGTTCGGGTTGGGTGAAAAATCCATGAATTTACAAAGTTTATCGCTATGTTTTGATGCTATGTTTTTACTTGTTAATTGCCAGAATAAAGTTGTAGTATGCTGCTAAATCGAGTTGTGGTTTTGTTAGCCTTTGATTCATGTGTTATGCTATGTGTGTATGTCATGGGCTGAGTTTTATGCCAAACAATTGCAATCCCAGCTGTTTCAGATTGCTTGTTTTGTTTAAAGGTCTCAAACTGAATGATTTGTGAACTAAGATTCCGTTTACAATTGAACCTTGCTTGATTCACTTTAAGCATGCCCTATCGATTTTACATGGAGACTTTTGAATAATTGAATTCCTCAAGTAATTAGCTTAAGAGTCATTTATTTGTTACAATGACTAAGTAACGGCCTGATAACTTAAGCAAGTAATTAGAACGTTCAAAAATCCCTTGGTTACTTCCAAAAATCGTTCAAGTAAGTTATTGAGCTGGAAAGCAATGTGAATTACGAACAAATATGTTTACAATGTACTTGAAAGCGTGCGTTGATAAGTGTGTAAATAAATTACTTTGATATGACAAGCGTACTGAGTTATGTGGTTAATAATGACTGTTAGACCATTCGTTTGATAAGAATGCTTTCAAGTGAAATTGATTATAAGTAAGTTGTGGGCTTGTAAGCTTTTAAGA